>SNQJ01S0001999.1:31133-88902 GCA_010110895.2 Picea sitchensis | reverse complement strand
TGTTGCACTATCCAATCTTAAAGAAGCAAGCTGAATCTTAGTTTCATCATCTTGAATTTTTTGTATCCTACAATACACCTCAATCTAACGAATCCAGTTATCTAATTTCTCAGCATTTACCTCTCCATTGTACATTGGCAATTAAAATTTAATATCAAGCTTTAACAAAGGAATTTGTGGAGGAGTTTTACCATGTCCCTTTGGAGAATTTGGAAGAGGTTGTGAACCGGTAGAAGAAGAGGAAGATGGAGGTGAGGGAGGTGGAGAAGCACCATTCCCTCCATTTCCATTTGGAGTCTTATCACCACTGTCTCCCTTGTTCTTTGAAGGGTTGGAGCCTTCACCTTGCAACCTTTTATTCCTTTCTTCCATCAAGACTTTCATCATTTCTGTCATTTCCATGAAATCCTTTCTGAGATCTTCATCTTTTGTAGGAATATGTTCATGTCTCTCTTCATGAGCCATACTTGGTGAATGCCTCCTTGAAGCTTGAGGTGATGATATAATTTTTCTTCTTGAAGGATGAGAACTTGGCTCTACAAGTTGACCTTCTCCTGTTGTGATTTTCAACCTTGTGAGCATCAGAAAACAAAACACTTGCAAATAATCAAGCCTTCAAAAACCTAAGCTTTGATACCAACTTGATCTGAAAATGATAAAGGCTTGTATTCTTGAAAATATTTGCAAATTTTAATTCAAGTGTTCTTATGCAAAAGGATCAATTTGCAAACACAATTTTCATAGAAATTACACATTCAAGATGCAGATAATAAGCAGCAAATAACAATGAACAGTAAACACATAACACAGCAAATGATAAAGGAGTTCACCCCTCTCTTGGGCTACATCTCCTGGTCCAGCTTCCAATGGATATTTTATATTATTTTCTCAAAGTGATAAAATATGTGCTTTAAAATGCTCAAAATTTCAAATAGATGGCTCCAATGGCTTCAGAATGTCCAAAAACCCCTAGCTGGGCTTTTTCGGCAGCTGATTTGGCCAAAAATTGAAGAAGATAGGCTTCCTGGAAGTTCCCCTTCAAACTTGTTGTCTCTGGATCGCCAAAATGCACCTCTGTGTGTCCAACCTAGCACACGCGCTCATTTCCATGCTAAAACCTAGCACCGAGCGCATAACCGAAAACCGCACAAACTGTAGGACGGTTAGGGAACCTAGCCCCTAACCGCCAAGCCATTGGACATATGGGTCATATGACCGCACCCGCACATAAAAAGGGCCAAGTTTTAAACTTTATGGTAACGCGCCAAGTGTCCAAGCGCGCGGGGTTTGAATGCGTGCGCGGTGGTGGTTATATGGTGGTTATATGTGACTAGGGGTTGGGGCTTAGCCCCGGCCCGGACTGCACCCCAAATCAAAACACAATGCAATTCAAATAAAATTTAAACCATATATATGTTAAGAAACAATGGTGGGCACATCGGTTGGGCGACCCTTCCCAAAGCTCTTTCCCTGCCCGGAGGTCGTGGGGTCGAGTCCTGCCGACTACACAAATTTTATCCAATGCCCAGGTGACACATGGCGACCCTTGCTTGGGCCACGTGTCACCAATCCATTCGCCACCAAGATGCCACGTGTCGAGAAATAATTCGACCGTCCAACTGCAAATTGTCCACCAACTCATCCCTACCACATCAGCATACAGACCTACCACATCATCGTACGGCCCTGCCACGTCAACACCCGTACGGACTATACAGTCAACAAAAATTTTTTGCATGTTTGACAATTTGAACAGAACGCGATATCTCACTCATCCGACGTCCATTTGAACCCATTCGAGTTGCGTTGGGTTCGTGATGACGAGGCCTACGCACCTGTTCGAATTGAAGTAATTCCAAGCACTTTTAATTTTGAGCAAAATTTGATCCCTTGGATCACCCGAGGGACTGTATAGCAGAGAAGGGGATGCCTGATCCTAGACCTGGAGGGTGAGTGACCATAAGGAAGAGGAGACTCTGATAATTCTTATAAACTATTGATTGGGATCATGCACACAATGGGTATGCCTAGGAAAAATAGTGAGCCAATATAATGAGACAGCCATGTGGATGTGAATCCACGAACTGCACAGATCAGTATTGTGCTAGATTTTGATATTTTCCTCTTGAATTTTGCACAACAATAAAATGTTTCCACATGAAATTGTGATTAATATGCGTGTTGTCCAATATTATTGAAGACAGGTGACGAAGGCCAATAGTCTGGAAAGGACCTGGCCAAGAAAGGGGATCAAGATTTCTAAAGCAGCTGAATGACAAAGGCATGATAGGTGTTACTGAGAAAGAACACCGAGGACGATGTTCCTTTTAAGGGGGAGGGGATTGTAACACCCCTATTTCCCCCATATTGTAATTAATCATTAATTATGATTACCATGCTATGGCATGTGAACAATGTAAATGTATTATTGTTTGGATTTCCAATGACTGACTGTGGGGGTGAAGCCTTGAAGTACTGGCCATGATATCACTAGAGGAAAGAGTGAGGAAACTGTAGAGAGGGTTCATTATTTCAAAATGACCCAAATTCTCTTTGTTGACATAAAAAGCCTCATCCGAATTTCAAGGAAGAATCGGTTAATGAAAGAAGGACCGGTAGTTGAACAGACAACTACCCCCATGAATGGAAGCATGAAGGGTCTGGCTAAGGAGACAGAAAAATGTCATCCCAAAGTACCACAGAGTTCATTTTTCCTACATGCCCAGACTGAACCGAGTTTCTTCTGACAAAAGGAACAGGACAGGTCCAGAACCTTCCTGAGGAGGAAAAAGGCGTGCAAGAATACACACTAAGGAAGAGAAGAAGGATACACATCGGGGAAGGAATGCGCAACTCAAATATGCAGAGAGAAAGAAGAGGAGAGTGTGAGGCTCTCCAGCGGAGAAGAATAACATAAGGATTTAAGTCATTCTAGTTAAAAGGGAAATAACAACAGAAAGGATCTTGAAGAATTTTCAGAAAACAAGGCATGAGCATAAGGTCATGAGCTTGATGCTGAGAAAGCATCTGATAAACCTCACAGAGACTATAATAGAGAAATAACCTCTAAGAAACTGCAAAGGTTCCATAGTGATATCATGGCTTAGCACGGGGGTGGCTAGAGTGCTAAGAATGAACGCCTCTGAGCCTATCATGGTTGGGTGGAAAGGAGAACACCCACAGTCAGTTGGTAGGTGATCGACTGTAATAGATAAGGATTTTGTTTACCCTATGCACTTGGATTGAAATGCATGATTTGAATGTTTGTAATTGTGATTAATTTTGCTTCATGTGAAATTAATGGTTATAATGATTACTTCTCTTATGTTATCCGTTGCATTTAAATGGGTGTAATGTGACAAGTTTGGCCTTTGGGATGGTTTGAAAATACCTCTCCCTATTTTAGAACTTAAGTTATGTGAATTGGAGGGTTCTCCCTTCAAACCAATTGTCCAAGAGACCACGGGCTCATGCCCACGACCTTAATCCAAATCTTGGCTAAGAGTTAAAGAGTGTAGCCTCTGGAGCTTGAAAAAGTTCCATAGGACCAGGTCCATGGAACCCTTTGCTAAATTCAAAAAGGATATAAGTTGTTCGGGACTTTGAGAGTCTGGAACTCTGGGGTGAATGAACACTGCAACATCCAAATGCGTCGAAGGTGACCTATCGGATCGATAAATTGACCGATGATCGGCGACTAGCAGTCAGTTACCCATAATTGTGGGATGTGTCCCCTTGATAAACCCCAATCATGTTATTGGTCGTGAAGTAACGTGAGTCACAGATCTGAGGGTATTCAGGATCTTCCCTGATAGTTGGATCTACATCGTGGTCATCTCGGTGTTGACCACTTCGAGAGAACAGGGGTGTTATAACAACAAAACCTCTGAATGTCGGAGTCGCGAAGTAATATGGATCTTCAATCTAAGGATCCTTTGGGACCCCTCTTGATTGTCTGATCGTAGGGACGTGTGTGTCACGTCGAAATCACGTGGGGGTCCACATGTCGAGCAATGGTGATGCCATGTGTGGTGGCCTCGTGACATAGTAAAGAGATGTCGGTGATTGGAGGCATGTACCACACATTTTTCCCATGTGTTATGGGTTGACAGGTGTCCCTCTAGGAGTGGCCTATTACTGATACCAAGGGAACTTTGAGCTATAATTGTAAGTCATTTATCTGGGGAGTCCATTGAGAACTCCTCCCAACCATATGATCCACCAATGGGAGGAATCGTTGTAGCACTTCGGCGAAGTCCTACTCCGGGAGAAAAGGAGTATTAATTAGTCAGAACCTCTGAACATTGAACTCGTGAAGTAACATAAACCGTCGATCCGAGGATGCTTTGGGATCTCCCTCAACCATTGGATATGGACTGTGGCTAGTCCGGTGTTGACCTACTCTGGGGGAGAAAGAGTGCTAAACAGGTGGAACCCCCGAATGTCAAAGTTGCGAAGGAACAAAGGTCGTACATATAGGGACCTACGTGGACCTGTCTCAACCGTGGGATATAAGGGGTGTTGGAATTTTTTCAATCTGGAGTGAGGTGGCACATTAACATCACCCAAGGTTACATGGATCCACGTTCGACGTGCCACTTGTCACCTTGATTCGTGTTTTTCACAGACCCTATGTGCCCATTAAAAATGTGACACATGTCACCCATTGATGGGGCCATGTGTCATCTCTACCTTGTCATGCGTCATCCCCCTAGCACATACTCGCTTGGCCTAATAGCGGGTGGAGTACTCGGCAATCCACTTGTCCTTGCCTCTGCATTTAATGCACCATCGCGTGTAAGGGTGGACCCTTCAGGATTCTGGGGATTCGAAACTCCGAGGGTTTGGGGTGTAGTATCTTAGATAAGCCGAAAGGGCCAAGGCTGGAGCCACATGGTGAAATTTCGAGGTCCTTTGAGAGTTCGGGATTTCGGGACTCCAGAGGATATGCATGTAGAAAGAAAAAGGGGCATTTAGCATTGAAGCGTCGAACGTCGAATTCATGTAACCATGTACGTTAAACAAGAATGAAGTTGCGTCGGTGGATTTAATGGTGGATGGATTTCCACCATAGATGCAGGAGCGCTAGGAAGCTCTGGGACTTTGTGGAAACTTGTGATGGTCTGAATGAGATGGACCCACGCAGCCCTTGACCAATAACGCTTGACGAGCTTTGGAAGGGTGTAACTCCCAATCCAGAGCTTGGATTCGAGCAGGGTAGTAGTTTTTAGATAGCTCTTGATGAGAAAAATAAAATTCGAGATGATTAAGGAAGGAAAAATTTTGATGCCCCATCCCTAAAAAGGGTACTTAAGGGTTGGGTGTGTTACATCAAGCTATGCATCTCTCAAGACCTAATAATTTCCAATGGAGTAATGAAGTGATCAAACTTCAACTAGATGACTTGTATTCATGGGATAGGTAGTAGTGTTGTATATTATTTGATATTTGATATCCTCGTTTCCAACCAAATAGCAACTTTTGATCTTTTAAATGACCATGAACCCAACTCGGATCATAAACCTTTAACCCTAACTCTAAACTTTTCCATGCACAGGAACGTCATTGAAGAGAATTTTGATAATCTAAGGCAATTGTGCTTTGACAAAAATAAATTTGACCTTTTCTCAAAGGATTTAAATAGTAAATTACATATCCTAACTTATAAGGACAACATTGAAGAACTTTATCACAATTTTACAACTACCCTTTCCACTTCTATTTACAAGTTCTTGTTCGAGGTCTCCAATAAAAAGAATAATAGAACGACCAACCCTTGGTATGATAAAAAATGTAAAATTTCTAGGAAAGCCATTAGGGATGCTTCTAATGAGTCCTTAAAACTTGATAAGATCAATACGTACAAATCCTTAATTAAAAGGAAAAAAATGTACTATATCAATAAAAGTCAAGAGAAACTTTCACAACTATCTAAGTTGGATCCTAAGAAGTTCTGGAGCCAAATTCCAAACCGCAATACTAAAGAAAATAATA
The DNA here is from genome assembly GCA_010110895.2 of Picea sitchensis. Taxonomy (NCBI): domain Eukaryota; kingdom Viridiplantae; phylum Streptophyta; class Pinopsida; order Pinales; family Pinaceae; genus Picea; species Picea sitchensis. The sequence goes on along the minus strand of SNQJ01S0001999.1, from coordinate 82,908 downwards.
TGATTCCCTTAAGGGACTGGAATTCCTACCTTAAAAGTCTTTACGAGCTCCCTTTTGCCATGGACACCATTCCTATTGTCCCTATAGAGGATGAAGTTTTTTCTTTAGATGACATAGAGTTCGAGGTTAAGCGGCTTGAAAATGAGAAAGCTAAGGACATTAAAGGCTACCAAACTGAAATTTTTAAAATCGGAGGGCCTATCCTTATCCCTCACATACACAAGCTCTTCAATTTAGCAGACAAGAAGGGCTTCCCTAAACTCTAGATGCAAAGCCTCATTGTTCCTATTTTTAAAAATGGGGATAGAAACATTCCCTTTAATTATAGGACCATTATGATTAGCCCGATTTTAGCCAAGCTTTATGGAATTATTTTGGAAAAGAAGATTAGCCTTTGGCTAGAAAGTCATGGTAAAAGAGCTAAAGTTCAGATCGGGTTTAGAAGATATCATTCAATTGTGGACCATCGTGTTACTTTTAGGATCATTGCAGAGGAGTTCCGCAATACTAAAACCAATCTTTTTTGGTGTTTTGTTGACTTTAGAAAAGCTTTTGACATGGTTCCTAGGAAAAACCTTTGGAATAGGTTGGAAGAGATAAAATTACCTCTCGAGTTGAGGGTTGCTCCAATAAGAATGTATGAGAATGTTATTGCTAATTTTAAAAACATTGAGGGCTGGTTGAAATAGATTAACTGCAATATTGGAGTCAAACAAGATTGTCCCTTGTCCCCTGCCCTTTTTGGCATATACATTGACAAGTTTGAAGATTGCTTGGAAAAAGCAGGTTGTGTCGGCCCTACTCTCATTGGTATATTCATCAATATTCTTCTTTATGTTGATGATATCATTCTTATTAAAAGGAGTCCCCATGATCTTGAAAACCAACTAAGAATCCTCAAGGATTTTTGCTCCAATATGGGTATGATTGTTAATATTGATAAGACTAAGGTCATGATTATTAAATCCGATAAGATCACTTATGATACCTTTGTAGATGAAAACAACAACTTGTAGGAAGTGACTTCATACAAATATCTTGGAATTGATATTCACCACAAGCTCAACTGGAATTATAGAATTTATAAAAGGATTATTGGGGGATGGAAAACTTATTATGGGCTTGAAAAAAATTGTAAATTAGTTGAGCTTTGGATTTGGGATAAGAAGAAACTCCTCTTTGAGACTCTCATTACACCTGTTATTCTTTATGGATGTGAAGTCTGGGGTTGTAGTATCTCTCGTGAATACTGGAGAAAGATAGAGCAAATACAAAAGAATTGTATAATGTATAATCTTAAAATTAAAGGAAATACGCCCTATCACATCCTCCTCTTAGAAACAAGCCTATCCCCCATTGAGAGCACGGCTATGACTAGATACCTAATGTATACGAACAAGTTAAACAACATGGAAGACAAGAGGCTTCCTAAAATTGCTTCAAAATCAAGTCATAACCACAATCAACTCAAGAGAGGATGGCATAAAGATGCATGGTCTTGGATAAACTATTGGGGAATCATGGAAGACACCATTTTGAAGAATAAAGATACTATTAAAAATGTCATCAAATCAAAATTTAAGGAGAATATGTGGTGTGATAAAGAGTTAGAGGAGAAAATAAAATTAAGGTATTATAAGGATGTAATCAACCATAATCTAGAAGATCAAAATTATCTATAATTTTTACAAGTGCAAAGAAAAAAATAAGCATTGCTAAGATAAGAACAAGTTCTCACGAGCTCCATAGTGAAACTGGGCATTGGTCAATTCCTAAAACGGCATGGAATGAAAGAGTGTGTCACATTTGTGACACTAAGAAGGTTGAAGATGAAAAGCATTTTCTCTTAGATTGTCCAACCTATACCCAAATTAGATCTCGCTTTCAAAATATTTATCACACTACCAACCTTCCTAACCTCTTAACTCAACAAAACTATGGTGATATTGGAAAGCTTCTCTTAATGTTGTTTTAGCATAGAAACAAAATTCTAAAGAATTGCAAGTAATCACTTGCCCTCTTAAGATCGGATAGACCAATTCGGTCTTAGTGGACGTTAATCATCATCATCATTTTAAATTTATGATTCTTATCATAATTGTGGTTTATGGTTAAAAAGAAGATTTAATTGTTATAAGATCTTCTTCTTTCTTTTGAAATATTCAAACATATTTCATTTTTTTTTAATTTTCAAATTTTCAAATATGTTCAATTATCCCATTTTTCTCTCTTAGAATTTAACAATTTTATTTATTTATTTCCCAATACATTTGTTTAATTTATTTTCATCCGTGCTCCATTTTACTCTGAAAGAAAAATAAAATTAAAAAATCTCTAATTATAATGTGTTTTTTTCATATGCTTTATAAAAATCTCATTAAACTTAAACTTTCACTATAATATCTCTTTACATACTTTTCTTAAAAAATAACTATAATATCTACATATTTTTTTAAAATGTTTTTCACTATAATATAGTGTACTCCTTTCACATGTTTATATGAAATATTTATTAGAATATACTCCTTTTACATGTTTATATAAAATATTTACATATTTATATTTATATAGAGAGAGTTTTTAAGATAAATAATTTTATATTTAAATATGTTATTTATATAATTTAAATTAGTTTATTGTTAAATTGAATTATATTTACATAATTAAAGTATTTAAATGTGAAGGGATCTTACTGAGCTCCAAATCCCACATTATAACATATATTTTATTTTTTTGTTTATTTCAATTGCTTTATTATAATTTTTAAAATTTTTAAATATAGTTTTGTTTATTTCATTTGTTTTGAGTTTTTTTAATTTTGTAGTAAAAGTAAAGTTTTTCAAGTGATAGAAATTTGACCATATTAAAAATTAAAGTTTTTTTTATCGATTCTAAATTTCAATTGAATTTCATAGGATGGATTTAAATTTTTAAAAAACTTCAAAAGATATTGTTTTACTATACACCAATCTTGGCTTCCTACTTCAAATTTATGATTCTTATCATAAATGTGGTTTGTGGTTAGAAAGAAGATTTAATTGTTATAAGATTTATTTTTTAAAATATTCAAACATATTTTATTTTTATTTTTTTAAGTTTCAAATATGTTCAGTTATCTCATTTTCCTCTCTTAAAATTTTAAGAATTTTTTTTTATTTATTTTCTAATAATTTTTTTAATTTATTTACTTGTCTTATTTTTACCGTAAAAATTACAAAACTTTGATTACAATACTTGTTTTCATGTGCTTTATAAAAATGCTCATTAAACTTAAAATTTCACTGTGATATATTTTTACATACTTTTCTTTAAAAATTACTATAATATCTATTTCATATATTTTTCTAAAATGTTTTTCACTATAATACAGTGTACTCTTTTCACGTGTTTAAAATATTCATTAGAATAACACAGTGTGTACTCCTTTCATATGTTTATATAAAATATTTATTAAAATAAACCAAATTATATATGTGTTTTTTTTAAGATGTATATGTATATTTTGGAATTGTTTTTAAGATAAATAATTTTATATTTAAATATATTATTTATATAAATTAAATTAGTATATTGTTAAATTAAATTATATTTGTATAATTAAAATATATAAATGTGAAATAAGTTTAATTTAAAAGATTATGGAAAAAAATATTATCCCCTTTACTCCTATTCAAATCCCATATAACATAATACTTTTATGTGAGTATCAAAAAGTATATTCTCAAAAAACATAATAACATAATACTTTTCGGAGAGTATCAAAAAGTATCCTCTCAAAAAACATAATATTAAATGTAGAATGTGAAAATATATTTAAAGTAAGTTTACTAGTCTTTGGGACAAGGAAAATTTAATATCACCACTCATTACAATCTTAATATTTCTGTGGTTTTGATTTTATATATATATATAATTAATATGGTTTAATATTTGAAAGTTAAATAGAAAATGTATGTAAAAAGATAAATTTATTTTTTATTTTTTATTTTTTTTATATATAATGAAAATAAAAAATGTAAACGGTTTATAAATCAGAAGTTATGATTTGAAATGATGTTTCATAAATTAAATATAGGAAATAAGATAGAGATTTATGCAGAGTATTTTGTAGCAGGATGATTGTTATATGTGGTGGCTTGAATGGAGAGGATGTTTGAATCAATTTAGCAGGAGGTTCTCCATGATGGCCATGTATCTAAGATAATGATTGATATTACATGGAAGGAAAATTGGAAATCACCATGGTTATTATTATTTTTTGTCTCGAGCCATATGGTTGGGATATTTTATATGGGCTCTAGAACAAAGGAAAAGGATGCCATTACCCACTATTTGAGAAGTTACTATCTAATTGGGATTGGATCATTATATTATTTTTCATCTATCCTGATGCTTTATGGGTGGAAAAATCTGAGGAATCAACTTGAAGAGTCATTTTAGCGGTTGGTCCAAGTTTGGAAATTTGGGTCCAAAAAAACTATCTGAAATCTTTTGGACCCATCTTGAGGAATAAAATGACAGTTTTTTATGGTCCAAACATTAATGTGGAGTTTTCATATATATTCTACACACATATACCTTTCCAACAGTGAAAGAATTGTCTTAATTGGAGTTTGTATGCAAAAGTTATGTCTCTCGCAAGTTGACATACCATATTGATCACCATGGTATGAGTGGATGCCATGTCAACCCTCATTACTTAAACGTGTGGGGATATACACGTAGTGTATTTTCTAGAACATTCTAGAAGGTCCAAAACCAATCACTAATTGAGGGTTGAGGAAGGTCCTAACCCTAGAAGGTTATTGGGATATGTTAAATATCGGGCGGCTAGAAGGAGAAGGGGTTCCATTCTATATCATTGTATTTTGTTCCATAGCAGAATAGAACAACTGGGAGTGGGAAATTAGAGATTGTAACAAAGGGGGTTAATATTATGTAGCAACCTAATAGGCCGCAGATCTCAGGTAACTCCATAGAGAGTGCCTTCTCCTTTGTACTTGCATTATTTCCATACCAAAGAAAAGAGAGCAGAGCAGCCTCACCTTCTAGCTAGGTTTTCTCCTGTAAGGGTTTCCTAGATCAAATCTTTGTGTTATTTTGTGGATGGGATGTGATTGTATTTTATTGTTTTCTATTTTCTGCATTTTATGTATTTCACGCATCAGCAAAAAATTGGTAACTAAAGATACTAGAATGTAAAGGAATTTAACCTTCATTGTGTAGATTTCAGTTTTATTTGTCAAATATGTTGTGACAAATTGTTCCAGTGGAATATCCACAGATGTTTACAGATCATATTGGCATCAGAACAGGTTTTCTTTGGGTATTTGTGGAAATTTGTAGGGATCCAGGAATAAGTGTAAGAAGAAAGTCATAGAACCCTAACCATGGCCGATGAGTTTGTTCATAAAACCATTGAGATCTGAAAGAGGAGAGATTTGCAAGGTTGGAAGAGCATGTCGCTCACATATCTCGCAATATGTCCCTCCTCGTGGAAGCTCTAGTAAGCAATCTTGGACCATTCGGAGAAGTTAGAGGCTCAAACTCAGAGATTGGATCAGATAGGAAATCAGGAGATAATGAAAACCCAGAAAAGGAATCGTGGAAAGAACTTGAGAAAGAGCAATCGAGTTCAAGCGTCACTAACCCTTCACAATCCCTATTCAAGATGGAAGTGAAAGTGGACATAAAGCCATACCAAGGTGATATCAATGCATTAAAACTGAATCATTAGTTGCAGCAACTAGAAGCTTATTTTAGCGTTTATCATATAGATGAAGAGCAAAATATTTAATTTACTAGATTGAAGTTAGAGGGTCATGCTTTAACCTGGTGGGAAAGTCATACAGGAACACTTAGGATGGAAGGTGATGCGCTAGTAACTAGGTGGGAGGACTTCAAAAGCCTCATCAACTCCCAATTCTACTCTATCGAGTATGTAGAGAACCAATGAATCTAATGGAATTAGTCTTATTCTTCAATCAACCTCACCAACAGACCATGACCTCATTGGAAGTAGTTATTTTTAATTGTCTTTACCCTTTATAAAGAAATCTTAAAATATATTTTAAAAATTAAATCGTTTCACAATTAACTTAATTGAACATTTAATAATTATGAACTTTTCCAAACCATAACCTAGCCATAACCAAACTTGCATTAATACATTTCAATTATAACTTAGATTTTCTATTTTAAATTTTCATTGTAATGATATGAGAATCCTAATTGAATTCATCGTGAAAAGAAAATGAGATATACAAAAACATGGAAAAAAAAGATGAGATATAAAAAACATGAGATTTATTCACAATTAAATGTTATGATACATGTCAATCAAAAGTAATTTTAACATATAGTCCCATAAGCTATTCCACCTAACAAGCTACCCATACTTCAATCTTACCCGACATTGAAACTTAGATCAATGTGAACTTTTCATAAACTTCACAACATTTTCCAACATAAAAGACTTAATTACGACAGATTTCAAGTATATAAGAAGGAAGGAAGTTCTAAATTATATCTAATTAAACACAAAAAAATTATATTATCAGAATCAGAATTAATATAATATAATCTTAATATTCACAAATACATGCGTTTAAAAAAATGGTAATTAAGCATATAGATAAGAGAATTAATATAATATAATTTTAATATTCGCAAATACATGCATTTTAAAATGGTAATTAAGCATATAGATAAGATAGTATTTACATTTTTTAAATGAAAAAAAAAAACTGTATACAGACTTTTATATATATAATCACACAAGTGGTAAAGGTAGAGTTAGAGTGTTATTTCCCACCCAAGATCATATATATATATAATCCAACAAGTGGTAAAGGTAAAGTTAGAGTGTTATTCCTCCATCCAAGATCGTCTAAAAAACAAAAAAAAAAAAAGAATTGAAAAGAAATGACATATACAAAACATAAAAAAAACATTCATTTAGATAGTTTTAAAACAAGGTTCTCTGTAAATGAGATATATAATGATTCACCTAGTTGAGATCTTCCTGAAAATAAATGATATATACAAAACATGAGAAACATTCCTTTAGATAGTTTTAAAACAAGGTTCGCCTCGAAATGAGATATATGAGATATATAAAACATAAGGAACCTTCCTTTAAATATTTTTAAAACAATATTCACCTAGTTGACATCATTATGAAAAGGAAATGAGATATACAAAACATATGATTCATTGTTCATATTTATTCTTATATATATATAATGTAATTAAGTTTTCAACGACTTTTCTAACAATTACAAAGTCATCCATAAAATTACTCACAACTAAATAGTGCAAGTGGTTTCAAAGATAAAGTCCCATATGTTATTCCACCTAACAAGCTACCCAGACTTCTATCTTGCCCAACATTGATACATATATTAATGTGAACTATTTCATAAACTTCACAACATTTTTCAACATCAAATAACAATTTTCAAATCGAGATGGAGAGTTGCTCTAAATTATATCTAATTGAGCATATATATATAGATAGATAGATATTCACGAAAACATGCAATTGAGGAAAATGGTAATTAAGCATATAGATAATATAGTATTTACATTTTTTTAAGATGAGAGGGGTAACCTTGAATCTTAAATAATCTGGTTTATCCTAGATACATTTATTATAATGATGAAATTACATTTTATGTTTGTTCAAAGACACAAATAAACCAAGTCATATATATGTATATACATAGTATTTATAGTCAATTGGATTTAGCTCGGGTGGTTGGGAGGAATGATTGTTATCCTCCCCACCCAAGTTCAATTCCTACAAGTAACATGTTGAGTTCTTCATGAGTATATCATTGTAATGGCTTTGAGCCCTATTGTTGAATGGCCTTGCGCCCTGAAGATTCTAGGGTTTACCCTGGGTACCATCCTCAAAATGAGGAGAAGTACTCGAGGGTTTTCCCCAAGCTTTGTAACCTGGAAAAAAATATATATAGTATTTGTAATTTTTGTAAGGGATTTTCCTTGAAACATGGAATCACTTTGAAGGTGTAGCCAAACATGTGGTTATGCCCAAAAATATTATATTAAAAATTGATATGATCCATGGATATATAAGTGGATTAAAACCCAACCCCTATGTCTTTAACTTATTAAAGGTCTTGTTACACCTCAAATTCACCTCAGTGTACCTTATAATTTTTCACCATATGTGGACCATCATATGAGCATATTATGTGTCTTATTCTATGATGATGAGCCAAAAGTGTGGTTGTATTTGCACTCGTGTATTGTATTGGACCATGCTTAGATGTTCTATGTATTGGTAGGGGGATTATGAGGTATCTCCAGACCCCATGTGATCATTCATGGCTTGTCCTTTTAGTCCCCATTTCAAGATTGGATTTTTCTTTTATGGCTACAGTCGACTACCCCTTAGTGTTGGTAACTCTCACCATGTCATTCATTTATGATATGAGTTACGTATGAAATCATATTGGGGTTGATCTACTAGGACACATGATCTACAGGAGTTGCATGGTCTCTTACCCCTTTGTATTTGATGTAAAATTGTTGCTCTTTGTAAAAGTTGTCCCACCTGTGTATAACACACTTATTGTATTCCTAAGCATGGATTCCCTCTCTTATGTATTCATCACACTTTGGTCATCTACTATTAGAGATTATTTTACATATGTTCACTTGGTTCCACCTCTCTCGAGGAAGTGTCACAGTTCTCAAGGAAATGTACATATTATGACGCATTGGTCACATCCTTTGAGGCATATTTGGGCCACTTTTGCACACGTGAACATCCTCTACTCATGCCACACTGGAGATTCATGAGAGCCCTCCTTTCATCACTTTTGGAGATTGTTTTCACATGATTGAAGGGTTGACCCACTCTTTTGGACGTCATACTAGTCGTTGGGGGTTTTATGACCCATTTTGTTACTTGGAGGGTCACTTCCACACTTCATGGAGATTCCTTGACCTTAGATATGGACATGGTCATGCTTGGGAGACATATTTCAAGGATTTATGAACATTATTTGAGCATTTCTTTAACACATTTTGTGGAGACCATCCCCTTTTGAGGTCATTCTCCACATTTTCATGATGTTGTTCCACTTGGAGGAGAAAAACATTGGAGCTTTTCTTTCTTGGGAGGTTACTTCATCTTATTTTGAGGCCTCCACGCCACTCTTTCTTTGGAACGTTGTGCTAGGAGAGTGAACTAGCCCCATTTTTTGTGGGATCTTCCTCTCTCATGGGGATTTTATGTACATGTGGCATCATTTGATTATGTATTGACATAGTCTCCTTTGTGTGAATGAAAAGTCTTATTTATTAGTCTCCTAGGCTAAATTTAGGGAAAATAATTAATAAAGAATGAGAATGATGTAAAATCCTCCTCTATAAATAGAGGCTCTCCTTTCATTCGTTGTGAATTGTTGGAGATCAATTTTACAAGCCATTAATAGAAGATATTTCTTGAAGTTTTCGTGTCAATTTTTGGATCTCTCTCTTTATTGGTTATTTTTCTTGGTTCATCAAAGATATTATTGTGAATGTTCAAGACTTCTACAAAGCTAACAAGATCTGTCCATTTGAGAAGTTACTTAACTACTTGTAGAGGAGATGTTCTAGGGTTTGTTCCTTCCTTCTTTTATTGCTAAGTTGAGTAAGTACTTAATTCATTGCTTTGTTTTTACCTTTAGTTCCTCGGCAAGGGTTTTAAGCATTATATTCAAGTCATAGTTGATCTTGTTGGTGAAGCTTTTTCCCATGATGAAACCCTCTTGTAGGGGTTTGGTTTTCATGACTTGTCTTGATTAGACAAGAAACTGATTTTCCCTAAGGTTCTAGTCTCACATTATAATTCATAAGCCTTGGATAACCAATTCTTGGAAGGGAATACCTCTTGACCCCATAAGCCCTAAGTGGAAATAAGGCACTAAGTATAACTCCCAACAACCAACCACAAAAACCCTAAAATCCAAAATTGATTTTCTTTCTTGTTTTATAAAATATAAAANTGAACATCCTCTACTCATGCCACACTGGAGATTCATGAGAGCCCTCCTTTCATCACTTTTGGAGATTGTTTTCACATGATTGAAGGGTTGACCCACTCTTTTGGACGTCATACTAGTCGTTGGGGGTTTTATGACCCATTTTGTTACTTGGAGGGTCACTTCCACACTTCATGGAGATTCCTTGACCTTAGATATGGACATGGTCATGCTTGGGAGACATATTTCAAGGATTTATGAACATTATTTGAGCATTTCTTTAACACATTTTGTGGAGACCATCCCCTTTTGAGGTCATTCTCCACATTTTCATGATGTTGTTCCACTTGGAGGAGAAAAACATTGGAGCTTTTCTTTCTTGGGAGGTTACTTCATCTTATTTTGAGGCCTCCACGCCACTCTTTCTTTGGAACGTTGTGCTAGGAGAGTGAACTAGCCCCATTTTTTGTGGGATCTTCCTCTCTCATGGGGATTTTATGTACATGTGGCATCATTTGATTATGTATTGACATAGTCTCCTTTGTGTGAATGAAAAGTCTTATTTATTAGTCTCCTAGGCTAAATTTAGGGAAAATAATTAATAAAGAATGAGAATGATGTAAAATCCTCCTCTATAAATAGAGGCTCTCCTTTCATTCGTTGTGAATTGTTGGAGATCAATTTTACAAGCCATTAATAGAAGATATTTCTTGAAGTTTTCGTGTCAATTTTTGGATCTCTCTCTTTATTGGTTATTTTTCTTGGTTCATCAAAGATATTATTGTGAATGTTCAAGACTTCTACAAAGCTAACAAGATCTGTCCATTTGAGAAGTTACTTAACTACTTGTAGAGGAGATGTTCTAGGGTTTGTTCCTTCCTTCTTTTATTGCTAAGTTGAGTAAGTACTTAATTCATTGCTTTGTTTTTACCTTTAGTTCCTCGGCAAGGGTTTTAAGCATTATATTCAAGTCATAGTTGATCTTGTTGGTGAAGCTTTTTCCCATGATGAAACCCTCTTGTAGGGGTTTGGTTTTCATGACTTGTCTTGATTAGACAAGAAACTGATTTTCCCTAAGGTTCTAGTCTCACATTATAATTCATAAGCCTTGGATAACCAATTCTTGGAAGGGAATACCTCTTGACCCCATAAGCCCTAAGTGGAAATAAGGCACTAAGTATAACTCCCAACAACCAACCACAAAAACCCTAAAATCCAAAATTGATTTTCTTTCTTGTTTTATAAAATATAAAATATCCAAAAAAATATTAAAAGAAAAATTAAACAAAAATATTTATTCTGTCTAGAGAAAGCTTAACATTTCATCTTTCTTTCTAGACATATTGTACAAAGGTTCATGCTTCATTATTAAATTATAACCTTAAGAAGGAAAACCAACCCTCCTTCAATTGTGCTTTAAGGATTGTTCTAACATCTTGTGGGCTTATTTAAGTTCTTTAAATTTGGAAATTAATTTGCAGCATTAGAAAATAGATTTGGTGAAACCCCAAGGCTAGGGTTTGGTGCTTCAAGGAGTATTCTAACCCTCTCATATTCTATACTTCATTTCTGGATTTTTTCTCAATCTTATCTAACATATCTAGTTGTGAAATTAATATCCTAGTTGTTAGTTGTTAGTTGTTAATTGTGTTTATCTTTCATTGGGAGATTCCCCTGGTGAAACCCCAGGGGGATTCACCATCCATTTTTACAATTTTATGCTAAGTTCATGATTAGATATACATTAAGATTGTAATTTATCAATGTTGGTTTGTATTTATGGTTGTAGATTATCTATTATTTCAGACTTAGCACGTAATAATTAGCTCCTAAACCTATTTATATTGAGGCGGTTTATGCCTTTGTTTCTCATTGGATATTCTTTAAGGCATCTTATCACTTATTGGGAACTAACCCATCTAATCACATATTGAGGTGTTGTGTAATGAAGTGAATCTTTCACAAGATAATGACTTACTTGACAAGTTTACTTCACATATATTGGGATACCCCCAGTGGCATCTAGGAGCTAGCCTAAAGTGAAGCGGAAATTGTACTAAGGTGATAGTGGTGCATTTCTCAAGTGTGTTTACCCTCGTAAAATCGTCGTTTGGACTTTCATAAAAGTTCTAATTTGGGTGGTAACATGTCCCAAGGGTTACCTCAATTGGTTTACCCATCCACTCAAAACATGTTGTCAATGGAAATGTCATAAATTCAAATCTGATTATTAAAATTATCTGAAAAAATTATAACTAATAATTTAACCACTCTCCACCTGAAATCCTCCCCTAAATATATAACAATATTTAATTTTTGAAACAAGGATTCAAATGACATACATTTAAATAAGATACCATGCCCCTTATGCATTCTCATATCCCGGTGAGATTCACGATAAAAATTCCAATTGAGATCCATGACACAACTCAAAAAGGTCAACTAAAATTTAAGATGAGAGATCATATTTTATATTTTATATGGACATCATATGTATGATCATAGGTTTATTATTTCCCACATGTGTAGTAGAAAAATAATAGTATCCAACGTAAAAAGGATATTGTTATTATATTTTTGTTGATTTAATGATTCATTTGTATTATTCTTAGCCTAATTGTTGTTAGTGTGGTTATATCTTGAAGGGATTTCTTGAGACAGAGATAATACTAGTTGAGTGAAAGGTCAAGAGATTGTTGAGTGATTACCAAAATTGATTGTTTCATGTGATAGCTCTTGCACATGTATAAATATGTCTCGGTAATAAAAATGATTAAGTTGGTGTGTAGTATTGTTGAATTTTTTTGTTGCTCCATTATTTTTGGTTTGATCATTTATTCATTTGGTATTAGAGTTGGTTGTGAAATCTGTTATCATCCAAATAAGGTCGCACCGAGCCGGCGAAGGAGACAATTCGACTCTGTGTTGATCCCCGCACACAGCTCATCCATTGCATATTCCACGATGGATCAATTGCATTAGGAAATTGCAATTGCAACAGTTATGACTTGTCCCTCGTAGATATGGATGGATATTGGCTCTAGGAGGATGAGTAAAAGATATCCATGTGAAATTGTAGTGAAACCTACACATATAATCTAGCTAGCAACAATGAACACAAAACTTGCAAAGTTGGGAGAAGAAAAGAATAATTGGAGAGAAATAATGAAAGAATTGTATTCCACACTAATCCACACTCAAAGAGTGAATAATTTACAATATATATAAGATACATGAGCCAACCAATGTGCCATAGTAGTGATCTAGAGATATGTTGACACACATTGATAGAAAATAGAGTGAACTTCCACCTAATCCTAGTTAACTGGTCATGCAGTCGTCAGTTAACTGGCTAACACAAGTGGACTGAGGAGAATCTCATGCATGCACATGTGTGGTGCCTTCCTAGTGATGATCCCAAGGTAAGTGTGGAAGCTTAATAATTGGTATATATAAAATATATATTTAATATTGAATAAATTTATTAGTCGTTGCCTATTCAAATGTACAACAACGTATATAAATACACGTACATGAGTAGAGTCACGTCTGAAAAGACGTGACTTTACATTAAAAGTAATAATTATTACATTAATGATTTAATTAATAATTAATGTTATTGTAATTTACACAAGGTATATTGCAAGGCATCCCTCCTAATAATAAGCTTCGTCCTCGAAGCATAGGTAACTATGAATCTTGTTTCCAAGTCATTGGGTACTCTACAAAATATCTTTCACATCCTTGAAAGGTTGTCTTTCCTATATTCCTCGATTAGTGCAAGGTATCTTGAATGCTCAATTTCAATAACTCAAGTCTGGACACAGGAAGGTTAGCTCATTTTGCACAATGATTGAGTGTAAATAATGGGCACTTATGTCCTCACGTTTCAAAATTTCTTCCACCTTCAACAAATAATCATTATCCTCAAACTTTATTTTATCCCAAGAGAGGCAATCTTCAAATGTTATACATCTCTGTGAAACAAAACAATTGACAACAGACTTTATAAGTTTTCGGGCCAGATCATCCCCTGTAGACTTGATTGTTGCAATGCATTCTTATAATTTGGAAAGAAAAACATTTTCTTCAGTTGGAGTCTTGTCTAATAGACCTTCAAATTCATACCTTGCCCACGTGAGACAGCAGTGAATATTATGTGGAAATCAATGAAACATACACATGGGTACCTACTTTTTAGGGGGATCTCGTGATGCTCCATAGTTCTCAGTCATGTGATGGATAACCATTTGGGTGTTGCACTTGGTTCCCAAATTTCCAAATTCTAGCAATGGCTTTTGGAAGTAAACACACCTTGAATCTGCATACATCCTGGCATTGACATTGTCCAAATCATTTAAAACAACATCAAACTCAGTGTTCCAGAAGGAGTCACCAAAGACATGTTGGGTATCTAAGATCACACAATATTGCATTGCTTCAACCTATAAACGTGGGTTAATTGCAGTGGTTAATTATGTTGCCACTTATGACTTTGTCTACCAAATATTCCAATCCTGAGAGAGGAATTTTCTGCAAAGATTACTCTTCTCAATAACGTCATCATCCATTATAGTCATATTTCCTTGGCTCCCATGAGGGATATGTTCTTTAGAAGCTAACATCCTAGAGCACCATCCCCCACAAGAAATAATTTCGCATCTTCCAACTTTTTATGCTTCTCTTTTCCAAATACAGAAATTTGGGAATCGTAACCAAAATTCGAAGGCATCACGTCCTCTAGCCCAAGGGGTTCTATAGGAAGAGATTCCAATGAATCGAAATAGAATAACTATAAAAGTGGATGAAACTTGCCAGAACAAGCTTTCACAATTACATGCCCAACGATTCCACCAAACATAGCTTCCATGGGATTCAACATTGCACGAGAACCACTTGCAAAATGCGTGAACACATTTACATTTTCATCAATGGCATTGACATCCAACCTAATCAATCAGTTGTCACTATCATTTAGATCATTTACCACATCAATAAATCTACCGACATCTTCCTCTGAAGAAGCACAAGGGAAATGCCCAAATTGATGAACAAATTTATCTAGTGCTCGAAAATCCAAGTGTAGAATTGTAGGGTGATCAAACTTGGATAAATCGTTGAGAATAAACTCATCAGTATTTTCAATTTCTTCCTTAAGTGCCTTAAAATTTAAGATCTTGGGTTTCTTAACCTGAGTGACTATGTTACCCATCTCGTAGCGTCCAAAATTATTGGTGTGTTCTTGTAGGTGGAAAGAATATGGTCTAACATTCATTATTTTCCTTGGTTCTTCATCATTGAGCTCACTCATACCTTCAACTTCAGAGAAAACAACAAAATCCCCATCCTCTAATTGGAGCCTCCCATCATCATCCGTAATAAATTTTCCATATGGACCAAAAAAAAATAATTTTGGGATGTGTTTGACATGGAAAACTTGAAAGATATCCTTAGTTTTATTTCGTAAAGGAAAACCCAGCCATGGAAAGCAGCAGCATATGGTATCACATTCAAAAGCTTAAAATTTTATGTTTCCCCTTTATCACCAATTAAAACAACCTCAAATGCTTCTCCTCTTTCCTTCAGCTCCTTGTATACTCGAATAAGCTTCAAAGTGAACTGAAAGTAAGAATCGTAGTATCAATTGATAAAGAAAAACAAATCAATTGTCCTTCCCACAAGTTAAAAAACTAGGACTGGAATCTTTTCACATCTAACATTATCCTCATCATCAAATGCTATCACAAAATCATGTTCATCAAAAACCAAGAAGGACTCCAAGGTTTGCACTCGTAGTATTTTTTTCTCTTTAGTTTCAATATCCTTCATTATTTACTATGTAAATGGGTAAGCTCAGATTATGTGTTCTCATATCAAGTCCATTGCTTCCTTCTGTAACATTTTCCCATATGGCCTTATAAAAATCAATGTCAGGATAGACTGATCATGAAAGTGCCAAGACAGTTCACAATGATTCCTATCTCCAAATGGCAGAGCCATCTTGTTAGGCGGAAATATTGTCGTTTAATTATGTTGTAGTACTTGCCCAACTATTTAATTTGTCAATTCGAGGTTCATAGGCTTATGAAGCACATGCATTATATATGCAAGACTAAAGTAGAATTAATATAATCTAAATTGTTGAAATGAAATTAATCTAGGAAAGCATTGAAAGACTAACCAGGAAACCAAGAAATTAATCTAGGAAAGCAATACAACGTGTGAAGATTTGAATGACAAAAGACATATGTGAGCTCACACAATAATGCTATCTCAAATTACATTACAAGAATCAAATGACAAATCATGAAATCATGACAAATGAAAGAATACAAATCAAAGCTAAGAATCCCCTTCTAAGACTTCAAGCTAATCTAATTCTAATCTCTCATATCTCACTCCCTAACTCCCCCAAAATGAAGAGAGAACACTCTCTTTTATACATGAGAGTCATGGAGATAAGATAAGAGTCTCATAACTACAGATCCACTATTCTCTCAACCACTTTCCTATTATTACAAGATATGATCCCTTCAAATCCTCCACACATCTCTCACAATATATGCCATCAAAATCTCCATGATCTTCTCCTTTGAATATGCTTGAATGATTGTCCCAAATATTCTTCAAATCTTCAAAGCTTGAAGATGAAATTCGAGTTTGAGGCTAGGTGGTAATATTTGACTTTGTTGAAATCTTCAAATATACATGTACACATCATAAAACTCATCCAACCTTGAGATATAATGAAAATATGTTAATTTCTAATATTTAATCACAAATTCACTTATAATACTAAAATGAATAGAGTGGAAAATAATAATGTGAAACCCAAATGTATTTATGAAAATGGTATGATGGAAGGTTAATAGGATGATGAAATGTAAAGAATAGTTAAGGGAAAGGTGGATGAAAATGTGACATTTCTGAGTCCTAACACAGCCATGCCTTGCTTGCATGATACTTTTTGAATTTTTTTTCCATGCGGTCAAGGTGGACGAACACAATCTCAAAGGCCTCTCCATTCCTCATGAGCTCATCATAAGTCTCGAAAATTTGTGCAGTGAACTCTTTACAGGGACCACACTAGAGCGCTGAGAAATACAGACCCATTATTTTCCCCACAAGATCGATTATTGGGTCCTTCTCTCCATTGTTTCTGATTAATAAATCTTGTTCCTCATTGTAGAGAAATGACATCAAATTATGGTGGGATTCATTCACAAAGGTGACAGTCTTTTCATGATCATCTAGTTCAGGCATTATGTGTTTGTTTATTCTTGTTTGTATCAGAGACCAGATTGTGACTGGTGTTGACTATCCAAATGTTGATTGGTCTGGTGTTGACTACCCAAATGTTGGTGTGAACTGGCCCTCACCTTCAAGGTTTGACTTGGTGATGAAGGGATTCTTATAATTTCCTTCTTGAAGCACAATTTTGTTTTGGCGGAAACCCTCCTATAAGCATACCAGGACTGCCTTCTCTATTAGTTCTTCCATTATTTCATTCACAAAATTATTTATTTATTCGAGAGTGTTGCTCATATTTTCCATAATTTTCATGTTTTTAAGAATGATATTTTCCATCTTGAATGCATGTGCTTTTGGCTTTCTCCAAGATTTCCGCTCTGATACCACTTCGAAGATTAATACTTGGTATATATAAAACATATAATATTTAATAAATTTATTATTTGTTTCCTATTCAAATGTACAATAGCGTGTATAAATACACATACATGAGTAGAGTCACGTCTAAAAAGACGTGACTTTACATTAAAAGTAATAATTATTACATTAATGATTTAATTAATAACTAATGGTATTGTAATATACACAAGGTATATTACAAAGTGTGTCCTCCTAGTGATGATCTCGATGTGAACATGCAACAGTTTGTGATAATACCAAGGTTTCCATGCAAGACTATGCTTCACTAATACAACTGAAGTGAAACTAATTAATGACTGAAAAGGATGTAGTGTCCTCATCTAGGGGAGAATATCTCTGACCAGGGGTGCCCTCAACATAGACTAATAAACTTAGGAATAGAAATACTAAGTGGGTGTGTAATATCTTCAACACCCCCCTTGAACACTACTAGGGAGTAAATGAGGAATGGGTCTCATCAAGAAGCCATGTTAGGTACCCATTTTACAATGCATCTAATGAATGGACACTAAAAAAGGCATCAAATGGAAAACCTCATGGGAAAACCCCCCTCAAGATACAATGCTAAAAAAAAAGACAGCTACTAGGAAAATATGTCCTTCACTCCAAGGAGACCTCGCAAATTCAATTTTATGCTCAGTGAATATTTTGTTGAGGATGTATATTTATGTATGGATCTGATGAAGTAGAGGAACTAGTGAGATGTCCCTATCTATACACTTGTTTTGATTGGAAGGAAGAAGATCCAAATCCTTGTGATTTACGGTAGTTTTCCAATATGAATTCCCTTCATCCTCTACATAGGTAGAAGGGTCATATGCTAGAACCATGTAGAAATGCATGGTAATTACTGGTTTTGTGGTTGTGAGAGCATGTAGATATCCCTCAAATTGGGATCTCGTCCTTCTAGGATCAACAATATCACCCGCAAGATAGTCGGTTCAAGGTTGTCAATAAGATGGACTGTGACCATTTGGGTCTTCGTTCTGGATCAGCACATGAATGCTCGTGTACTTTTGAATCTGATTTGAAAATCAGATCTGAAATTTGATTTGAATGGAAAGATGCAACATCTTTTAAATCTTCTTCAGGAGGAAGTCGAGAAGATTTTTCTTCCGGTGACTTTTCTATTGGCTTTGTCTTGTCAATCTCCAACATGCATTCTTCACAATCTTCCTTTATCCCGAATAGGACCTCCAATTTGGTCCATACTTTGTCTGGATTTGAGACTAATACAACATGGAATTGTATTTCAAGAGAAACAGTATAATACTCATGTTTCCCTCAGCGTGTAATTAATCATGATTGATGATTACCATGTAATAGAAGCATTGTAAATGTATTATTGTTTTATTAAATATGACAACAGTTGACTATGGGGTGAAGCCTTGAATGTATTGGCCATCATAATACTAGAGGAAATAATGAGGGAGCCTATTGAGGGGGTGTGTTGTGTTAATATGACCCAAATCTCCTTGCTGAGGTATTTAATTTGGAAACAATAAGTTATTTCCCTTTCATGGTTTCGAGACAAATCAGTTAATGAGAGGGGGTTGGTAGTTAAACAACCAACCCCCCCAATTAATGGAAGTATGGGGAAGGAATGGCTAGGACAGTAGAATTTTTTATCCAAAGGTACCACAACATACCCATTCCACAATCCCTAAGTCGAGCCCACGTGGAAACAGTGGATTTCTTCTAACAGAAGAAAACATGGGACAGGTCGAGAACCTTCCCAAGTGGTTGCATGTAGGAGACTCATGAATAGAAACTGTAGGAAAGTATGGTCTAAGAAAAGAAAAAAAGGGAATGCATGAGTACGTAAAAAAATAAGGATATGCAAACACAAAACTGGAGAGTGGGATCTGGTAGAGGGGAAAGACCTTGTGAGAACTTAGAGGAGTTTTGAGGAGAGGTTTGTAGACTAAATTATGGAGAAGGGTGTCGGCGATAGAAGTTGCGCACACGAGAAAAGAAGAGAATCCCCTGATGGTATCATGTCCTGGCACGGGGGTGGCCTACTACTGAAGTTACGGAGTACGCAGATCCTATCGTTGGGTGGAAAGGTGAACACTCATAGTTAATCGGTTGGCTATAACCTCTAACAGATAAGAATTATTTATGCATTGTGTATTGAATAGGGTAAATAGAAGGATGTTTATGAAGGTGGCATATTTTGCATGCCTGTAAGTAATGGAATTTAATATTGTTTCCTCGGTAAATCCTTGCATCTGAATGATTGTGCTTAATGTAAATTCTAACCTTGTATAATATCTACTACAAATAGATTATTCAGAAAGGAACAGAAAATATACAATGGAAAATACAAACATTACACAGAGATTTTTCCCTTGGAAACCCAAACCGGGAAAACCAACATATTCTATATTCATTCATTGTGTTACAATGTTTACAATACAAAATACATATAGGAGCCAGCGGCATCCAAAACCTTAACCCAGTGACCTGGATTATTCCAAAACCCTAATTCCTTAACCGGAAATAGAAAACCATCGGCAAAGGAACCATGTGCCGAAAAACAACCTAAATATAATGTGGTCCTGATGCAGAAAAAAAAAATGGGGGGCACTGCCCCTGCACCTCCCTGCGCGCCCGGCAAATAATATAACACATACCCAACACTTAATGTGATTTATATAAGTATGCTTATGCAGTCACTAGAATGGTATCGATTCAAGTAAGAACCTATGAGAGGATTGAGAGGAATGGTTGTGATATTCCCTTAAAAGGCATGATAACTTAATTGTAATATTAGTATGAGGAAGGCCAATACAGCTACGTTAAACCATGCCTTCTTCCTCCTCTTGATACGAATTAGTTGTGGAGGATTGAATCCTTGTTTAGGTGCCAGAGGATAGGCTTGTACTTATTGTGGATAAGGAAAGAGCCCAAAGAAAATTCTGAAAGTGTTAAGTCCTATTTCGGACTTTCATTTTTTGAGAAAGCCCTGTATGGGTTAAGGAACCTCAATCCCTGTCCAAAACTTCCTGAAATGTAAGGAAAGGCTTGTAGGATGTGAAATCCCCTGCCTTGAAGCAAATGTTCACAGAAATGCAAATCTGTGTCCAATATTATGAAGAGAGATTGTCTTATCCCATTAGGAGTGAAGGCGAAGGCCAAGAAGGCCTAGTAAGACCTTGGAAAAGACTCATAAGACTTTTTGTGACTAGCTAAGTCTCGATTCGGGGCATTATCATGTAGAAATTCCTTGTGTTTGATTCGAGGGTGTTCTTATTTGTTGATCTAGATGAGAGAGTAAATATCAACCCTTTGTCACGAGAGGCATCATCGTCGAGAAGGACCGAATGTTGGGACTTGCGCAAAATCTGAACTAGATGGAAACCTTGTGGTGGACTGAAGACCATTGATCGGTCGGGATTGATCTCGCTCATATCTGGACCGTCTATGTTAATTGCATCATCGTTGGGGATAGAAATTCATTTAAGACAAGCAGTGATTCAAAGAGGGCCAACAACGATAAAGGCATGAGAGCAAACCGTGGAACTATCGAAGGAGGTTTCAGAAGATTTGGATCGTCGATGATGATGACATCGTCATCAGAGCATAACCGATTGGTAAAGTTGAGTGAAGGATCAAGGAGTCAATGATGATGAAGACTCTAGATTTAATGATAACCATTTATTGGCATACAAATGAGATATAATTCAAGTTGTGTATTTCCTTAAGCAATGGATAAGTGATCAAAGAGGCGATGACATCATGATGTTGATTTTTGAAGCCAACTTGTTCCCTGGGGTGACAGGTGTCACCTTTTGAGTGGTCTAAGGGACTGGAGTGGTCTTGGAAGGCCAAGAGGTCCTTATATCTTTGATTACAACCTAGACCATTGGATCTAGATGTTGCTAGATCCTAGACATTTTTCGGAGGAGGGTGATCGAAGGTCTAAAGAGACGGCAGGAGAAATATCCCCGACGATGAAATCAACATCGTAGTGTTTGAGGGAAGGAATTGTCTAGGAATGCCAATGGAAAGGGAATGTCGATGAAAACAAAGGTGTGGGGGAAGAACGATAATCGTCGATCATGGAGAGACTAAATCTCAACCATATATTGTCTGACGTCATGGATCCAATCTAAGTGAGGGAAAAGGGAGAATGATGTCATGTTGATGAGTCATGCCAATGTGTCCCATAGTTTGACACATGTCAGCTTGTAATTGGAAGAAAGGACCACATGTGATTCTTTGTCAGTTCTAATTTTGGGGAAAGGTGTCTTAATCCTATCCCTCAGATCATTAGGTCGAGTTATCTCTACCATTGACGATGAGTGGGCCTAGTTGGGCGTGGATACCCTTAGGCCTTCACTTTAAATATTGGCCATCAAATTTGTAGGTCAAGGGCCGGTTGGCTGTGGATAATTCTTAGGTCTTCACTTTAAATATTGGCCATCAAATTTGTAGGTCAATAGATCTTCTCGTCATTCATCAAAGAAGGATTTTCGAAGGCCTGGAGAAAGGGTAGAAGAAATGTGTCGACGACGATGAGGTTATAGATATGGAATGATGATCGTCGATCCACCGGGAGAAGCCTCGATGAGATCTGGATTTTTGGATCCAGATGTGTCATCATCGGAGCATGGGAAGTTTTCATGGTCACATGTTGGACATTAGGTGTCAACAATGATGAGATATAGGTATTAACGATGACCCTTGATCGGCGAATAGCTGATATTGAATCTTAGTCGTTGATATGTCATGGGTCCCACATGGTCCCATAAGAAGAGTCTCAAGGGATGGGCATTAATAATTTTTCAATTTAGGGGCATCGACATGATTGGGGTCATTAGAGATCAAGCCCCCAGAGTTGTCAGATCGAAATCAAAGTGGTTGTCGTTGGAGTTGGTAATTGGGGTGACTAGTAATTCCATGGGAGGATAACCCCCAACAACAATGAAGGTAGGTCCCATTTGATCGGGACCATTGATCTAGAGGGACCAATGGGCCAGGCGGTTGGTGTCATGTTAGTGCCACGATGGAGGGCATGAATAATTGGGAGCCACATGTAAATGCGCTATATTTAATAATGAAATCCTAAAAACTTTGGTAGGTTGTAACTTTTGATATGGAGCTCGGATTTGAGCATGGTTACAACTGTTGGAAATATCTCGATGAACAGAAATCATCTATGGGATTCATTCAGGTAAATGAAATGAGTGGAAAAAGTGGAAATTTTTCCACCCCACCAGCCTAGGTAAGGGTTAGGGGGTCGGGTGTCTTACAAAAAGACATGCAGATAATTATGAAATCCATATCTTGTCTGTTGAGAAAATAATTTTTCTCATCGTCAAAATCAAGATCTATTTTTTTTGCCATGGTTATTCGATATAAGTCTCTACTTCTGAGAATAAGAAGAATATTTTGATTCCAATCAAGAATTGTATGGCATAATATAGTTTGACAACAAAAGTAATTTCATTCTTTATGACTACTTCAATCTTTTGTACCTGCAAATGAGTGTTTATGTGTCTTCTTCCTAGCAAACTGTGGGCTCTAATACCATGTAGAATTGGAGTGAAACATGAACACAGAATATAGCTAGCAAAAATTCACACAAATATTGTTAAGTTGATAGAGAGAGAGAGAGAGAGAAGAGATGGATAGAAATAAGAAATAATTGTATTAACCACTATCCCAGACTAAAAGAGTGAATAATTTACAACAAATATTGTTGGAACATCAAGAATTTATGGTTCATCGCACTTCTCCTAGATTCAATTGGTCGGGAGGTAAACCTACATCTGGATGCTATCGGTCGAGCGAATGACCAAATCTCTACATTAGTCGGTTGAGTAGTCGACATGCTTGTTGATCGAACAATCGACCAGTAGTCGAAGATAGTTGGGTGGTGGGTTGACCAGATGAGTGATCAACTACGAGTTGGACACATGGAAAATCAAGTTGAGAATTCTTGTCGAGCTGACATGACAACGCGTATTTGATGGAGTCAACTCTAACAAATGACAGTTATATGTGGATAAGATCGTCCCAATTTCATGGAAGTTGGTTAGATATTGAGGCTATAAATAGTAGACCCTTGGGTCATTATCAATCAAAAGTGATTGAAGTGATATCATATGGAGATATCAATATCTAATATGCATTGTGATGTTATGATCATAGTGTTCTTTGCTTAAGTGATATAATGGTGTCTTTAGATGCCACCTTTTTCTTTGAAAAATTTATTCCCTCTTCGATTATCTGCAAAATTGTCTTTTTGTTTCGTTATGGGTTCCACCCTATTCCATAACATGGTATCAGAGCCAATGGTTTAAAACCTCACATGTTATCTACAAACCTTGGTGAGTCAAATATGTCAAGTGTGATTAACTCTGGGCCAGTGGTTTTTTTATTAGAACTTATTGAAACAAAAAAAATTGTCTAGATATCAAATATGGATTTGAATATTGATCATGTCATTTTGAACAGATCAAATTATCCAGTATGGAAACTAGACATGGAAGCTCTATTGAAGAGTAAAGGATTTTGGTAGTATACAAATATTGTGATTCCAAATCCAACGGACAATTAAGTGAAGTTTGTTGTTGATGTCAAGAAGGATGAGGTTGTGGGGCTCATCACAACCTATATCTCATGGGAGATTTGATTTCACCTCAGTGGAATCAACTACCCTCATCAATTCTGGAAGAAGTTGAAGTCGGCATTCAACCGAGTCAATGAAATCCACACCATGCATTTGGAGAAAGAGATGATCTCTCTCTATCCTCATTATGTTGATGAATAGAGGACTATTTGCATGTCAAATAAATCTAGTTGAAATTGGGTGAATGTAATAAATATCAGAAAAAGGATGGACAACTCATCAGGAACAACTTGATGAGTTTGAGAACACCATTCGACGTGTTCGTGTTGACTTTCCGCTCCAACTAGAAAGCAAGAAAGAAAGAAGGTAAGGATTACACCTTTGAAGATTTATGTGGATTTTGATTATTGATCAACATAGATTTCTTAAAGAAGGAAATATTGGTAGTAAACATCAATCCCACTTGCTCAAGGGAAAGAGTACGGCTTGATACCTCTACACAGAGACTTGAATGCCACAACCAAAAATCTAAGGGACAGACAAATGCACCCCAGCGAAGTTGAAAGAAGAAGACATGTCAGTATTGTGGAAAGATTTTACATGTGGAGAAAGTATGCTATAAGAAGCGAGACAATTTAGAGGAGAATGTTAAACTCATTGAAGGAGATGTGTCCTTTGTACATCAAACCGCTGATAATTTCACCTTCCAATTCGAAACTTCTCACGTCATATTGTATCATTATGCACAAAAAGAATGTGTAGTTGACTCTAGGTGCACTCATCACATGGTTAAGGATGCTTCCTTGTTCACGTCTATTGTAGTCTAGGGAAAAACAACAAGCATTCAAGGACAGACTACAACGTGAAGCACATCAAGAATACACACAACCGAACAAAAATGATATAATTTAGGGAAGGATATTCATCCAAGTCTTTTTTTTGTTGTTGATGGGTATTTATACAATAAAGGGATGGTTGGAGAAATTGTACTTTCTCCAACTAATCATTTGTTATGTTCTCTTTATACATTTATTACATATGTTCTTATACATTCTTATACTTAGATTAGTGTATGATGACATTTGCATGGCCTAGAAGGCCTCCTCAACATCTCCCCCACACTCAAATCCTTGCTCGTCCTGAGAAAGTGTATGGATAACTAATTACATGTTACTATTTATCCTTCTTCTTCAATATGGTAAATGCATGTGCAGTTAGTGAGTCTCGCAACGTTTTTCTCCCACCCAACAATGGTTCTCTTGATCCTATTGTTACACATTTCTCTCTAGTTCCTTCGGAGTGGTGAGTGGCTCATCCTAGGCTCATATTTCCCTTTCACACACCTTTCTTTATGTGGATCCAATCCACATTAAGAAGAGAATCCTCTGGTGGTATCATGGCCTGGCACGGGGGTGGCCTACTACCGAAGTTACAGAGTATGTAGATCTTATGGTTGGGTGGAAAGGCGAACACCCACAGTTAATCGGTTGTCTATAACCTCTAACAGATAAGAATTATTTATGCATTGTGTATTGAATAGGGTAAATAGAAGGATATTTGTGAAGGTGTCATATTTTGCATGCCTGTAAGTAATGGAATTTAATGTTGTTTCCTCGGTAAATCCTTGCATCTAAATGATTGTGCTTAATGTGATTTATATAAGTATGCTTATGTAGTCACTAGAATGGTATCGATTCAAGTAAGAACCTATGAGAGGATTGAGAGGAATGGTTGTAATATTCCCTTAAAAGGAATGATAACTTAATCATAATATTAGTATGAGGAAGGCCAATACAGCTATGTTAAACCCTTCCTTCCTCCTCCTCTTGATACGAATTAGTTGTGGAGGATCAAATCCTTGTTTAGGTGCCAAAGGATAGGCTTGTACTTATTGTGGATAAGGAAAGTGCCCAAAGAAAATTCTGAAAGGGTTAAGTCCTATTTCGAACTGTCATTTTTTAAGAAATCCCTATATGGGTTAAGGAACCTCAAGCCATGTAAAAAAATTTATGAAATGTAAGGAAAGGCTTGGAGGATGTGAAATCCCCTACCTTGAAGTAAATGTTCACAGAAATGCAAATCTATGTCCAAGATTATGAAGAGAGATTGTCTTAGCCCATTAGGAGTGAAGGCGAAGGCCTAGTAAGACCTTAGAAAAGACTCATAATACTTTCCTTGACTGGCTAAGTCTCGAGTCGGAGCATTATCTTGTAGAAATTCATTTTGTTTGATTCGGGGGTTTTCTTAGTTGTTGATCTGGATGAGAGAGTAAATATCAACCCTTCGTCACAAGAGGCATCATCGTCGAGAATGACTGAATGTTGGGACTTGCGCAAAATCTGAACTATATGGAAACCCTATGGTGGACTGAAGACCATTGATCGGTCGGGATTAATCTTGGTTAGATCTGGACCGTCTATGTTAATTGCATCATCATCAGGGATAGAAATTCAATTAAGACGAGCAGTGATTCAAAGAGGGCCAACGAAGATAAAGGCATGAGAGAGAACCGTGGAACTATCAAAGGAGGTTTCGGAAGATTTGGATCGTCAATGATGATGACATCGTCGTTGGAGAATAACCAATTGGTAAAGTTGATTGAAGGATCAAGGAGTCAATGATGATGAAGACTCTAGACTTAACGAGAACCATTGATTGGAATAGATGTGAGATATAATTCAAGACATGGATTTCCTTAAGCAACGGATAAGTGATCAAAGAGGCGATGACATCATGATGTTGATTTGGCAGCTAACTTGTTCCCTGGGGTGACATGTGTCACCTTTTGAGTGGTCTGAGGGAATGGAGTGGTCTTGGAAGGCCAAGAGGTCCTTATTTATTTAATTACAACCTATACCATTGGATATATATGTTGTTAGATCCTAGCCATTCGTCGGAGGAAGGTGATCGAAGGTCTAGAGAGAGGATGGGAGAAATATCCCCGACGATGAAATCAACATCGTAGTGTTTGAGGGAAGGAATTGTCTAGGAGTGCCAATGGAAATGGAATGTCGATGACGACAAAGGTGTGGGGGAAGAACGAGAATCGTCGATCATGGAGAGACTAAATCTCAACCATAGATCGTCTGATGTCGTGGATCCCATCTAAGTGAGGAAAAAGGGAGAATGGTGTCATGTTGATGAGTCATGACAATGTGTGCCATAAGTTGACACATGTCAGCTTGTAATT
The DNA here is from genome assembly GCA_010110895.2 of Picea sitchensis. NCBI lineage: Eukaryota > Viridiplantae > Streptophyta > Pinopsida > Pinales > Pinaceae > Picea > Picea sitchensis. Next base: position 55,469 of record SNQJ01S0001999.1, on the reverse strand, counting down.
GGAAGAAAGGACCACGTGTGAGTCTCTGCCAGTTCTAAGTATGGGGAAAGGTGTCTTAATCCTATCCCTCAGATCATTAGGTCAAGTGATCTCGACCATTGATCGATGAGTGGGCTCGGTTGGATGTGGATACCCTTAGGCCTTCACTTTAAATCTTGGCCATCAGATTTGTAGGTCAATAGATCTTCTTCATTCATCAAAGAAAGATTTTTGAAGGCCTAGAGAAAGGGTAGAAGAAATGTGTCGACGACGATGAGGTTATAGATATGGAATGAGGATCATCGATCCACTGGGAGTAGCCTCAATGAGATTTGGATTGTTGGATCCATATGTGTCTTCATCGAAGCATGGGAGGTTTTCATGGTCACGTGTTGGGCATTAGGTGTCAACAATAATGAGATATTGGTATTAACGGTGACCCTTGATCGGTGAATAGCTGAGATTTAATCTCAGTCATCGATATGTCGTGGGTCCCACATGGTCACATAAGAAGAGGCTCAAGGTATGGGCATTAATAATTTTTCAAATTAGGGGCATCGACATGATCGGGGTCATTAGAGATCAATCCCCCAGAGTTGTCATATCAAAATCTAAGTGGTTGTCGTCGGAGTTGGTAATTAGGGTGACTAGTAATTCCATGGGAGGAGAACCCCCAATGACAATGAAGGTAGGTCCCATTTGATTGGGATCGTTGATCTAGAGAGACTGATGAGACAAGTGGTTGGTGTCATGTTAGTGCCACGAAGGAGGGCATGAATGATTGGGAGCCACATGGAAATGAGCTATATTTAATAATGAAATCCTAAAAAATTTGGTAGGTTGTAACTTTTGATATGGATCTCAGATTTGAGCAAGGTTACAGCTATTGGAAATATCTCAATGAGCATAAATCATCTATGGGATTCATTCAGGTAAATGAAATGAGTGGAAAAAGTGGAATTTTTTCCACCCCACCAGCCTAAGTAAGGGTTAGGGGGTCAAGTGTCTTACAAAAAGACATGCAGATAATTATGAAATCCATATCTTGTCTTACTTGAAACTTTTGATCATGTTTCCTACTCAGATTCTCAAGGATGACCAAAATGTGAACAAGTTATGCAGATAGAAATTGATTCTTTGTTGAAGAAACACACTTGGGACTTAGATCATCGACCGCAAGGAAAGAACATTGTGAAGTGTAGATGGGTCTACAATACCAAATTTACCTTCGAAGGTTTTCTTGAGCGACATAAATCATGCCTCGTTGCAAAATGGATTTTCTCAATAAGAAGGAATCGACTAAGACATTTTCCCATGTTGCAAAGATGAACTGTGTTCGACTGATTCTTTCCCTTGTAGCTCGTTTTGGATGGAAAATCCATCAAATGGATGTGAAGAGTGTTTTCTTTCACAAAGACCTATCTGAATAAATTTTCATGGAACATCCACCTAGTTTTGTGACAGATTATAACTAGGTTTTTCGACTCAAATATTTTCTTTATGGTCTGAAGCATGCTCGTCGAACTTGGTATGCTAAGATCAAAGCTTTTTTCTTCGAATTGATCTCAAATGTTTTGAATATTATCACATCTTGTATGTACTCCACACCAATGGATAAACTTTGATTGTTGTTGTATATGTAGATGATATTCTCATTAGTAGCAATAATAATGATCTCATCCTTAGATTGAATAAAAAACATGTTGACTCCTTTGACATGACAAATCTTGGTACTCTGCTATATTTTGGGGGTCTTCAAGTATTACCACTATGTGATGGTTTCTTTATTTCTTAGTCTAAATATGTGATGGATATTTCGACATGTTTTAAGATGGGTGATTATAATCCTTGTGCTACTCCTTGTCAATATGGTGTAAAGCTCACCAAAACTTGTCAAACACCCACAATCGATGTTACTATTTATCGACAATTGGTCGGTAGTCTTATTTATCTTACTCATAGTCGACCTAAAATTTCATTTGTTGTTAGTATGGTTTCTCAGTTTATGCAGGACCCAAAAGAAATCCATTATAAATAAATCAAATGAATTGTCTTTTATCTCAAGGGTACCACTCATTTTGGTATCAAGTATTGTCGAAGTTCATATTCGCCAGACAGCTTCACCGACTCTAACTGGGTTGGAGACATTGATGATCATAAGTCCACTTATGGCTATGTGTTTAAATTTAGAACTATATCATCAGTGTGGTCATGCAAGAAACAGAATGTAATATCTTTGTCAACTACAGAAGTAGAATATCATGTCATCATTCAAGCAGGTACTGAAGCAGCCTGGATCCGCCAACTTATGGGTTAAATTGGCCTTCTTGTTCAAACCTTGTCTAAAATATATTGTGATAATCAAAGTTCCATACAAGTTGTTGACAATCATGTTTCCCACAGTAAGATGAAGCATGTTGAGGTCCATGCTCAATATTTGAGACAATTGGTTCATGAGAACATTGTCTCTCTTGAATATTGCATAATAGATTATCAGGTTGCTTTGTATGATGTTTGGGCTTCAAGAAGTTGCAATTATGGGTGGGTTTCATGATGACATAATTTCACTTCCTAAATATCTAAATACAAGTGGTCATGGGATAGGTTTTGATGTGTGGTAGCATCAAATAGGTATTTATGTACAGGTCTATGTGTCTAGACGAGTCGAAATCGTCCAAAGCCTTCTATCATTGACTTTACTTAAATTAAAGAAATTATTAAAGTAAATTGTTTTTATTAATTAGTTGAGTTATTTATTTAAATGTTAAAAGTAATTAGCATTTAATATTACCTATTGATCTTAAGTGAGGTGAGAAGTAATATCAACTGTCAATCACTTTGGATATTTAAAGGGTTAGGTTATAACTCAAGATTATAAAATCAATGATAGGGTGAAGGAGGAAGAATCATGACACTTAATACATTGATCAGAGAAGAGAAGGAATTTTGCTCAGAGAATTTGATCACGAAGGACTATGATTCAAGGAGATATTGGATAGGTGGAGAAGGACTTCCATCTAGAGATCAGATCAAGGAGAAGAGGGAATAGAGGCAGCCACAAGTGGATTTCAACAGACCGAAGCCACAGGAAAGGGTCGAGTCATATGGATTTTTTCATATAGTACTTGAGGTCGTGTAAGAGGGAGTCATTGGAGACAACTGCATATACGTGGGTTTACTTAAAAAAGGCATGTACACCTCAAAAAGTGTGACAGATCTGGGTCATACAGCATATCATACTATTGCAATTTGGGTACCTTGGAAAGTGGTCCCCATGTGTTTATCAATCTCTAAACACAAAGGGGGAGACTATTACCCTTGTACTTTACTTTATGATTCTAATTTCACTCCCATTTTGTGAATTAATTGTCACTTTAATGACTTAAGTGACATATTTCACTTTTGACTTAGGAGAATTAAGTCAAAAGTGGAATATGTCACTTAAGTCATTAAAGTGACAACTAATTCACAAAGTGGGTGAATTAATAGACATAAATAAAACTATGGAAAGTGGGTTTCCTAAGTGAGATTTAGGGATTGAATCTCATCCATTGATTAGACTTGGCTAGATTGGATCTAGGCCATTGATCTTTTAGGGTTTGTCCAAAGGAGGATAAAGGAGGGTATAGTGCATTTATGAGTCTCATTCTTCACTTGTGAGAAGAGGAGGAGAGATTGGGCGCATTTCTTGAGGAGAGGAGGGCGCACTTGCATGAGGGGTTGAGGAGGAATCCTTTGTTGAGTTGAGATATCTTGGAGATGCCTTCCATGGAGGCTTGGCTGCCATCCTAGAGAAGGGCGCATACTTGTGGTGGAGGGCACATTTTCTAGAGGAGAGGGGTGCAACCTTGAGAGGAGGGGCACACATCTAGTAGAGGAGGCTCTACCCATTTCTTGGAGGCTCACTCCTTTTTTTGTGGCTTACTCTTATGCTATAGAGGGAACCATTGTGAGTGAGGGCGAATGAGTATAGGAGGAGGGTGCATTCTATGGAGGAGGGGCACACATGTTAGAGGAGAGGCACATTATTGAAACTAGAGGGTGCATTCTAGTGTGGGAGAGTCCCTAACCTTGTGGAGAGAGCCATTTACCTTGGAGAGGCACACTCTAGAGTTTAGAGGGTGTAAGGGTGAAGCAGGGAGCTATATTTGAGTTTTTTCATGAGGAGGGGGCGCACTTGAGGAAAGGGGTGCACCATCATCTTGAAGGAGGATTTCTTGTGAGGATGAGGAAAGTTCAAAGGCAAGCAAGAGAAAAGGAAAAGCAAAGGATCAAGATAAAGACAAAGCAAGCTAAGAGAAGGAAGGCTCACCAAGGCAAGGGATGCCTTACTTCATAAGGCTTCTGGGGAAGTCTTCGAGGAACTCCAAGGAATCCAAGAGTGGTTGCTATTGTGCCAGGTTCACTTGTATATGTTTCATGTGTTGTACATTTTTATTTGAGGCCTTCTATATATATCTGCTCCAAACTGGTTTTACCCATGGGAGGGTTTTTCCAGGGTCATGTTGACCAAAAATCTATGTGTCAATTTCATGCATGCTTAGAAGTGTAGATCATCATTTTAAAGTTAAATATCTAGAGGTAGTGTTATTTTTTTTATTTATATTGCATGTGATAACATTGATTAAAGAAAACACTTGTAAGGGAACCTCAAAAGGGCACTTAACCATCAAATATTGAGCTGAAAGTTTGGTGATTGTTTGTTGTCCTAAAATAGCAGCAAAAGACAGCCATAGAGTTCAAACTTAGAGTCATAATAAGGTCAAATATAGAACTTAGATGGAAGCCTCATAGGACCTAAAAATATCTACATGGTATCAGAGCCAATGGTGGCTTAGACTTGTTGGTTTTTGAGCATTTTTGTGGACAACTTGTGGGCTGATTTTTTGGGCTGATTTTTGACACTTGTGGACAGCCTCTTTCCACACCTACATGGACAAGAGTGAGGCTGTATTTCATGACTTATTTTCACACCTATATTGCTAGGAGTGAGGTCGGTGTTTGTTTGCCTCTTTTCAAACCTGTGTTGACAGGAGTGAGGCAACGTTCCTTTGCGGCTGGAGCATCAGAGTGAGCGAAGTTTGGCAGTGATGTTAGTATCTCAAATGCATGTGGAGGACAGACTATCTGGGGCTAGAAATTGGTCACCTTACAAGGCAAGGATAGTCTTTTTCATAGAGGACCTCGAACTATGGTATATAGTTGAGGCGCCTATTCATGTTCTTCCTGTTATTTCCCCCATCTTGTTGGAAGATTTCAGGAAGAGGAACAACAAGGCAAAGAGGACCATTTGTGATGCAGTGACCCCACTTGACTGGGAAGAGTTATGCATATGAGATGTGGGCATATCTATGCAAGTTGTATGAGATCTCTAATGAGAACCGAAATTTGTCTCTTCATGATCGACTGAGGGGAATTCGAAGGCTCGAGGATGAGTCGATTACTTATTTCCTTTGTAGATACACCCAGATCAAAGACAAGTTTGGACCCGTCAGAGAGGTGGTGGATCCCAACTCTATGGTGAGGACAGCTTTGAACAGCTTTACCAAACCATGGGGTCCATTCATTCACGACATTGTTTCCAGGGGGGTTATGCCTACATGGGAGAGGATGTGGCTTGACTTCGTCCAAGAGGATACTAGACTAGTAGTAGAGGCTTCTGGATAGTAGCAGCAGCATCAGTCAGTTCAAGGTAATGAGTACCTTTCTCTCTGGACAAAGGGAAAGAAGAAGACCAGTAGGCGAGGTCGGCAAGGTAACAAATTTGGGGCCCTACCATGGGGAGGAGAGAGCAGCAGTAGTGGGAAAAAGAGAGACAAGAGCACAGTGAGATTTTTTTCTTGTGGAGAGATGGGTCACTATGCAGGATAGTGTCCCAAGAAGAAGAATAATATGCAAGATGTGTCAGAAGCGACAGTAGAGGATATTGAGTTCGATGAGAAGTTTGCGAGAGAGTGTGCATTTGTGACTACTTTGTCTATTGTTACACCATCCAGCATTAGATGGGGAGACAGAGTTGAGGAGGACCGACTAACTCATAGCAGTGATTCAGAGGGAGATCGGACTCAGTTTCCTTGGACACCAACAGAGTGGGTGACTGGTCCACCATAGATAGCTTCAGTTTCAGATTTTTCGAGCAGACAGAGAGTTGGTGCTATAGATTCAGAGCATCAGATATTGATGAGGACGAGTAGAAGGGCACTATGGAGGTTTGAGCCTCACTTGGATACAGAGATGGGCAAAACAGGTTCTGGATCCACTTCAGGTGGAAGCTACTTGGCGAGAGGCCAAGTTGAGGATCTTGGTGATATTCTGAGATCTACTTACTCTTGGTGAGATACCAAGAGGGGGAGACTCTTGGTGAGATGACAAGAGAGTGAATCTTGGAGAGATACCCAGAGTAGCGACCGTTGGCGAGATGCCAGGAGGTAGAAATCCTTGGTGGGAGACCAAGGTGGAGATATTTGGTGTGATTCCAAGATCTAGGTGATCTTGGATAGGTGGAGAGACACTTCCATCTATAGATCACGCAAATTGAGTAGATATGTGACAGAGACTACTTTCAGTGATCAAGGTACATCCATACTCACCAAGTATATTCCAAGAGGCAACCATGTCCACTATAGGGATGATATTGGTGACGGGCACTTTCCTCGATAAGAGGGAGTGGTGAGATTTGGGTACCTTGAAAAGTGGTCCCAATGTGTTTATGAGTCTCTAAACACAAAGGGGGGGACTATTACCCTTGTACTTTACTTTATGATTCTAATTTCACTCCCACTTTGTGAATTAATAGACATAAATCAAACTATGGAAAGTGGGTTTCCTAAGTGAGATTTAGTGATTGAATCTCATCCATTGATTAGACTTGGATAGATTGTATCCTGGCCATTGATCTTTTAGGGTTTGACCAAAGGAGGCTAAAGGNTCACTTTTGACTTAGGAGAATTAAGTTAAAAGTGAAATATGTCACTTAAGTCATTAAAGTGACAATTAATTCACAAAGTGGGTGAATTAATAGACATAAATCAAACTATGGAAAGTGGGTTTCCTAAGTGAGATTTAGTGATTGAATCTCATCCATTGATTAGACTTGGATAGATTGTATCCTGGCCATTGATCTTTTAGGGTTTGACCAAAGGAGGCTAAAGGATGGTATAGTGAATTTATGAGTCTCATTCTTCACTTGTGAGAAGAGGAGAAGAGGAGGAGATCTTGGGCACATTTCTTGAGGAGAGGAGGGTGCACTTGCATGAGGGTTTTAGGAGGAAGACTTTGTTGAGTTTAGAGATCTTAGAGATGCCTTCCATGGAGGCTTGGATACCATCCTAGAGAAGGGTGCATACTTGTGGTGGAGGGTGAATTTTCTAGAGGAGAGGGGTACAACCTTGAGAGGAGGCTCTACCCATTGCTTTGAGGCTCACTCCCTTTGTTTTTTCTTACTCTTGTGTTATAGAGGAATCCATTATGAGTGAGGGCACATGAGTATAGGAGGAGGGCTCATTCTATGGAGGAGGGGTGCACATGTTATAGGAGAAGCACATTCTTGATACTAGAGGGTGAATTCTAGTTTGGGAGAGGTCCTAACCTTGTGGAGAGAGCCATTTACCTTGGATAGGTGCACTCTAGAGTTTAGAGGGCACGAGGGTGAAGGAGGGATCTCTATTTGAGTTTTTGCATGAGGAGGGGGCGCACTTGAGGAGAGGGGTGCACCATCATCTTGGAGGACGATTTCTTGTGAGGAGGAGGCTACTTCAAAGGAAAAGATAAAGGCAAGGAAAGTTCAAAGGCAAGCAAGAGAAAAGGAAAATCAAAGGATCAGGATAAAGACAAAGCAAGCAAAGAGAAGGAAGGCTCACCAAGGCAAGTGGTGCCTTACTTCACAAGGATTGTGGGGAATTCTTCGAGGAACTCCAAGGAATCCTAGAGTGGTTTCTATTGTACCATGTTCACTTGTATATGTATCATGTGTTGTACATTTTTCTTTGAGGCCTTCTATATATATCTTCTCCAAACTAGTTTTCCCCATGGGGGGGTTTTCTAGGGTCATGTTGACCAAAAATCTATGTGTCAATTTCATGCATGCTTAGAAGTGTAGATCAGAATTTTAAAGTTAAAGATATAGAAGTAGTGTTATTTGTTTTGATGTATATTTCATGTGCTAACATTGAGTAAATAAAACACTTGCAAGGGCACCTCAAAAGGGAACTTAACAATCAAATATTTAGCTGAAATATTGGTGATTGTTTGTTGTCCTAAAACAGCAAAAAAACACAGTCACGGAGTTGAAACTTAGATCCATACTAAGGTCAAATACAGACCTTAGATGGAATCCTCATAGGACCTCAGAAAATCTACACATACTTTGTCAGGTTTGTCTACAGTTGTATTTCTCTTAGTGGGCCACTATCCCTATTACAGGAGCCCTGATTTTCTCATAATAAAAGCATCATAGCATTGGTTTTCCCTTCGGGGGTTTTCTAGGGGTATCTAACCAAATATATTGGTGTTTATGTGTGTATTATTTGGTTTCTATTTTTTCTTCCACTGTCTTTATTTGAGTTGAATATCCCAATAGTGTATTTTTGTTTTGTGAGTTGTTAATCCAATTTGTAGTAAGGAAATCACTAGATAACAAGATACCTAGATGTTGGAGTAGGGGATTTCAACAAGGGTGTTGGAACATAAAGTATTGATGGTTCATCACACTTCTCTTGGATTCATTCAGTTGGACGGTCGACGTACATCTAGATACAGTTGGTCAGGCAATCGACCGGATCTCTACATTACTCGGTCAAGTAGTTGACTTGTCTATCGGTAAAACATCAACCAGCAATCAAATATAATCAAGTGATGGATCAACCAACCCATAAATCAACTATGAGTTGGATGCATGGACAATCAATTCAAGCATACTTGTCGAGTCGACTCAATAGCATGGATTTGACAGAGTCAACTCTAACAATGATTGTTATATGTGGAAAAGATATTCTCAATTTCATGGAAGTTGGTTAGATCTTGAGGCTATAAATATAAATCCCTTTGGGTCATTATCAATCAAAAGTGATCGAAGTGATATCATATGGAGAGATCAAGACCCAATATGCATTGTGATGTTCTGATCATAGTGCGCTTTGCTTAAGTGTTGTAACAGTGTCTTTAGACACCACCTTTGTATTCGAAATTTTTATTCCCTCTTCGATTATATGCATAATTGTATGTTTGTTTCATTACAATTTCCACCCTATTCCCTAACATATATAAGCTACATTCTCAAACTAATGCACCATAGTATTCTTCTAGAGAGATGAGGACACACACTGACAGAAACCTGAGTTATCTACCACCTACTCCCAGTTATCCAACCATGAAATCATCAATTAACGGGATCATACAAGTGGATTTGAAATAATCGCATGCATGCACATGTGGTGCGCCCTTCAAGCCTCATTTATGTCAAGTGTGCCCTCCTAGTGATGATCCTAATATGAGTGTTCCCTCCTCGTGATGATCCCAAGGTGAGTATGCAACACTTGGTGATAATACTGAGGTTTCCATGCATGATTTGACTCCACTAGTCTAATTGGAATACAACCACTACAAGGAGAACACCTTCTTGTGGAGGTTTTTCCGAAACCTCCCCGAAAAAATTATCCCTTAGTTGTTTTGTAGCGGAGGCGGTCGGTCGATGTTTTTGTAGAGGGTTTTTTTTCGGTGCGCCTTTAAGGTATTTATGCACCAATGCACACATAAATATACCACATCGGTGCTTAATTGTTTGAACGCACTATCACTATTCAAAGCATAGGTTGTTAGAGGATGTGAGCAGCTATAATATTTTGTGGACATTTTTTTGGTGTGCCTATATGGTACATCCACCCCAATACTCGACTAAAACATAATTCACTGGCCAATAGATGTTCAAATGTGTTGTCATAAGTTATAACAAAAATAATAAGCATTGATCAAAGTGCATCGATGTCATTGAATCATACGTAGTGGTGCATAAACAATGTCTTATGGATCACCACGGTATGGGTAAATAAAAATAAATTACCAAACCAATTTTCATTGCGATACCTCATCGTGTGCTTCCACTATCTCAAGCAAGCACCGGTGCTTACTCTACTTTTATGGACACCCTATTTCTGGTGCTTTTCGGTAAGTTGGATAGCTTATTTCCAACTTTTGGAAATTACAACGATTTTTCATCTCATATAAATGGTGGAACCATGCCTCCTCATGACATAAGACTCCAGTTAATTTGTTTATTACCTTCCCATTTTCATTTTTATCAATTTAAAATTTGAATTTAGCTTGAAATTTGGGACTTTTTTTTCAAAAACAAATTTTGACTCCATGCGGTGCCCCATTTCGATTCGACTTGCCCCGGAGCGGTGCATCCTGTGCTAAATTCATAGTACGCCATGCATCTAGTGCGTCTAATTTTTGCCATACTTAATCGGTGCTTACGCTTAAATGACCCACATCTAGTGTGTTATAAAAGACATCACTCGGTAAATAACATGTTGGTGTTTTCGAACACAGAAGCACCAGTGTGTTCCATTTAACCAAGCACACCGTTAAAAATACAACACAAGAAATATAATTGAGAGGTGCAACCATTTTTAAAAAATTCACTGATGTCATTAAAAGAACCGCACTGGAACATATATTGACCAATTTGGCATTATAAGGAATTTCCATTGACGCCTCGTCTCCGGTGCTATATGATTCATAACACACCGTTAAAAAAAATGGTGGTGCTTCAATAACACGGCAGCACCAGTGCATTCATATTAACATAGTGTATCACTAAATTTTCCATAAACCAATATAATAGAGTGGTTTCCATACTACCACAAACCACACTGGTGATTTATATTATACGGTGCACTGCTCAACGTCATGTTGGTGCTCTAGAAACTATAGTGCATCGGTGTTGTCATTTATCAAAAGCGTATTGTCAGGTTTACATTCCATCAAAATTGGGTTGGTGATGCATTTGTGTTAACCAAATGCATTGGTATTGTGGGGCATTTCGGTGGATGAACCGTGATCGGTGCTCTCGATGACAAATGCATCGTTAAACAAAATGTCAGTGCTCCAATAACGCGGTAGCACCGGTGCATTTATATTAACACATCACACTACTTAAGTTGATATAAAACAATTTCACCTTTTGATGCGCCTAGGTCCAAACAACGCACCAGTACTGTAAAGAGCATGGAAATGGGCCAAATTTTCACAAATTATCAGCGCAATGCATCTTATGGTAAGTTTTGTTAAGATGTTAGGAAGTGTTGTTGGGCGTAGGCCCATTTTTGGGAAAAGGCTATTTTTGGAGAATAAAGCGCAAATAAGGAAAATACAGTTGGTAGGAAAACCAAAACATGCAAAGGAGGAAAGCATGTGAGGCGCGCATGCAAGAAGAGTGAACCATGCTAGGGTTAGGGTTTTGGTAAGAGGATTTAATGGTTGATAAGCCATAGATAAGTATAAAGAGGTACCTAGGAGGTCTAGGTCGGGGGTTGGGGTTTTTTGGTTGTTCTTGTTGGTTGGTGTTCGAATATTTGGATAGGTTTTGGTGTGATTGGAATTCCATAATGTAAGAATGACTATAAAATCCGAGGTTGTTTTGTCATTTTTTGAGCTAAAGAAAGAAAAGAAGGTAGATCTTGAGGGTTAGATCATAGGCTGAGGAGCCTGGTGTGATCTAGTCTGCCTCATTAAAGATCCTAATCCAACTGAGGGAGAATTGTAATACGTGTGGTGCCATAGATGACAGAAAAATAATAAAAGATCCAAGAGCCATATCTTTGTGGATGTAGCCTACGAGGGGGTGTGTTACACATTATTTTCATCATCCCTATGATTGTTAATGATGTAAGCCTATATGTTTCCTTCAGAGGGGTCAGTGGCATGAGTTCTTGAAGAGAGAAGGGAGAAGAACTTTTCCTAAGAAAAGAAGTTGCATTTTCCTTTGTGAAAATCGCATAAAAAAGGAAGTTCGCAGGCTGCACTATGGCTAGGGTGCGAGAATGCTTGATTCTCGCAAGTTGCACCATAGCTGGGTTGCGAGAGGTTCGCAGGTTTCTCTATAGGCAGGGTTGGAGAATGATTACACGTGGGAAAAATGAGTGTTTTCTCGAATCTTCTAGAAGGAGAAACTTCCATGGTGAGGTGGCATCAGAATGGTTTGGATCTTACTTGCTTTCATGATTTAGTGGGATCATCCTAACCTCCTCACCTTATCCTCTTCAACTTATAAAAGGAGAGGAGCTCTCATGGAGAAAGTTAGCTTTGGCTAAGTTGGATTTGGATTGGAATTATTAGCTTGGTTAGAGTGGTTTTGAGTTTTGCCTTTGTCAAGATAGATTGTGAATATTATCATATCTGTGCTCTTAGAATTCTTGGAGTGAAATTGTGTGGGGAACGAAGGACAGTTGGAAGGGACCTTATGACATCAAGGCCATGGTTGTAATCTCTCTTTCACATTTAATATGATACAGTAATATGATTCTTTCCTATAAATCTTGTTTTGTTTTATTGTATCATTCCTTGATCACATACATAGGTTTATATTGAGTTTGTGCTATTACTATCACTTTTGTTGGTTGCGTTCTTTTGCAGGATCATCATTGTATGAGCATTGGAATAGAGCTAGGATGGCGATGGCAAGAGGAAGTGGCATTTAAACGATATGTCACCTATCCCTCTTTAGTTAGTAAATTCAATATCTAAAACTTAAGGAAAGCGTCATGTTCTGGTGTGTTTTTTTCTAGATCTAGGTGGATATAGGGAGATCAGTTAGTGTCTGCACCTACCGATTTGTCCAATAAAAAAATTGGTGACTCCATTGGGGATCGAATTGTTTCCTAGTTATTCTAGTTTCCCTTACTTCGATCGCATGTTTTCTAGTTTCTGATACTGTGGGACATCCATCCAGACTCTCTGGATCTAGAAGTTCACTTAGATTCCCTGTCCTTTTTCAAAATTTTCTTTGATTACAGACATTCTCGCACTGTGCCTCTCTATGGCCTACAAGAACCATTGATGTTCGTACCCTGCTTTTATATCCAGTGAGACTAATCGGTAGGTGCGGACACTAAATGGGTGAACCACGGTATCTTATGTGTTATGTGAATGATTCATTTTTGTATCTTTCTTGTTAATGATTAGATCTTAGATGAATGTTTGATGAAATAGCTAGATCTGATTGTTTACATGCATGAACAAGAATGACAGAATACTTAGCATAGATGGATGTTATAGTAAATAAATAAATATCACAATATTCAATCCCATATCCCCACTCATTCCCGGGCTACGTGCACCTGAGCGTTTCATCCACCCATAGAGCTCTCTCGGGTGAGACTGCGCAGTGCACCCCATGTACTGTGTTTCCTTCTGGTTTTCAGGGGGGCGATAGTTTTAGAGGGTTTTTTTGGAAACCATAGTATATCTAAACCTGGTTCAGCCCAAGAATGGTAGCAAGAGAGAAGTAACCAACAAATGGTTCTGTTGCCAGTCAAAACTGCATGGGATTGATTGATAGGGATCCGCGAAAGAATCATGCAGAAAATAACATAATAGAGGGGGATGTTTAGAACATGGAACCCAACGAAGGCGGAGATAGAGAGCTGGTTGAAAAAAAAGGAGTTGTAATTTGCGCAAAAATATAACAGAAACCCGAAGTTAACACCACGCAAATATCTAGACAAGTACATGTTTAGCGACCATCATGAGGTGTTTTTCTGTGATTTCCTGCATGTATCGCAGGAGTGGTTGTTTAGGCTAAAATATAATCATCCAACGAATCATATCAGACAAATCGAGTGGAACCCTATAGAGATCATGCAGTTACAACAAGTAGACAACAAATTCACACGCGTAGTGGATTTCTAGCTAGACAGTATTATCATAGGCTTTATCACAGAACTTGCAGTAGATAACGTGAAGTCTTACAACGTAGCAGGGAAAAATTTCTTGAAGGGACCCAGAGGTAGGTATATCAGATCATTGTATACTTCCATCAAGATTTAACTGTATAACAAAGGAGTAATGACAATGGAATCAGGCAGCTAAACTTCCTTGTGTGCATGGGGGAAGGGGGGAAGCATTGATTAGAGATGGAAGGATGGAAATAGAAATGGATAAGGGAAAGAAAGAATCCATGGACCCGATCATGATGGAGGAATATCATATCAAACAGATAATGGAAACAGTTGGAAAGACGCGCAATGGAGCACCGTACCAATATAAGATGAATAATAAGAAGAGAGCCATAGCTAAGAGAGAGGGATTGGCAAGTGATGAAGAAGAGGTAGAGGATCTTTGTGTTGTGGAGAAGATTGAGGAAATACTGCACACAAAATATGAAAGGAAGACAGGCAGTCCAAGAGTAGGAACCGAAGGCAAAACTCCCATCCATGTTAGTGTCAGTGTGGAACCCATAAACCCATGTGCGACTAATACACCAATAAGAACACCAGGATTTAGACAACCAAATTTTAGTGGAAGGAAGACAGTAGGAAGTACATTGATTCAAGGAGAAGCAACTGGAGGAGTAGTTCAGAAAGTAATAGTCAAGTATCTACATAGTGAGGAGGTATTATTTCATCATTCATGATGGAAGGACATGATCCCACCATCAGGTTACCATAATTCAAAGGAGAGGCATTTGAGGACCCGAGAACCACTTGTTTATCTGTGAGAAGATCTAGGAAGAAAAACATATCACATATGAGGATACAAAACTTGCACAGCTAGCTATTATGCTAAGAGACAATGCACTTGATTGGTACACGAGATTGGCTATAAACAACCCACCAGGAACAACAAGGATGATTGCATATATTAAGAACCTGTTGATAAATGAACTCCAAAAGCCTAGTTCAAAATATCAGTACATGAATGAGATGATAGAGATTAGATAGAAACCAGGAGAATCTATTTGGGAGATTGACCAAAGATTCAAACGATTGAAGGGAAAGCTTAAGTATGTCATAACATATATGAATCATAGACATCTATTTGTTAATTCACTACTACCACACTTGAAATACCCCTTGAGATAGAAGAAGTTTCAAACTCAAGCAGAGGATCTGCAGGCAACCTTACAACTAGAAGAGAACCAATACCAGAAGATATATTCAGCAATACAGGAGCCGAAGGAGGATCTGAAGAATCTAACATTTCAATTAAACCAAAACAGACGTAAATACAAAGAGAATTTTTTTGGTGTACCACATGTAGGACAGAAGGACACCACAAGAATGAATGCCCAACTTTTGCGAAGTACATGGAAAAAGGGATACCAAACCCTTTTGCAATAGGAGGACTATGGTGTGAGATATGTAATACACAAGGGCATGATCCATATCATTGTCCAAAGATGCAGAAATACCAGACAGTGCCTAAGAGTTCATACTGTAACTTTTGCAATTCAGTGGACCATGATGACAAATATTGCAGGACAATGGATCTGATGAAGGAAATAACATAAGACACCTATAGGGTGCAGGAAGAAATGATGATAGGGCAAGTTGCACCACATTTTAACAAAGTAACAGCCCTATCTAACAATGTGCAGCATCAATATAATAATTTGTAGCTGCATTACAATATCGCGCAGCCACAGTATAATCCCACGCAGTATAATCAAGTGCCTCAATACAATGCACTGCAAGGAGATTGAACTGGCTACAGAGGTGGAGGACAAGGTAGAGGAGGATTTGGAAGAGGCAGAGTACCGATGGTATGTCATAATTTTCAACAACTAGGAAATTATGGACAAGAATGTCCACTTCCACCTACGACATGTATGTATTGTCATGCATCATATCATGACACAGAGGATTGTCTGACACTATTGGGGAATATCCAGGAGAAGAGGAATCAGAACAATCAGAATGTACAGTGGATATCTACAGAATCTAGATAGGATGGAAGAAATATCAACATAATTAAGCGCAAAGGAGATAAAACAGGACCTGACGCAGTAAGACAATATAAATCACAACACCAATGGGTGAAGAAGAATGTTGAATCACAGAAGCAGTTTGATGCACAAAACGAAAAGAAGACATTCAAGCAAGCCAGACAAGAATTCTTAAAGCCAGATATTGCATCTACATCAACTGCGCATCATACTCAGTATATATCAATGTACAAGATGCCTTCATCATTGGATCACACTTATGAATCACAAATTTTCAGACAAGTAAGTACCATAAAGGCTTTTTTGCAATCTTGTGTTAAACTACTAAATGATTCATCATATGTTAAAGTATTACAAAATATGGTATAAATATGTAACACAGAGACAGAGGGGAAGCTAGAGCAGAAAATGGTTAATAATATGCATATAAGGAGGATATAAAGTAGAGAACTCAAACTTAATTCCAACATTGGAGATTTCAACACAGGGGATATTATACTAGATTTAGGCTCTGAAGTAAATGTGTTACCCAAGAAGACATGGCAATGTATGGGTGATCGGGATTATTTTCGGCACAAAATGAGAGCGGAGATATAATAAAGAAATGTACAGAGATATTTCAGATGTTCAATAACATAAGATAAATGTATCAGAGATGCAACCATAAACACATAGATACAGTAATACACAATTTCTATTAATGAGTGAAAATTTACAAAGACTGTAAAATACAAAGTGAAAGACTCGCTAGAATGGTGGCAGCTTATCTCTGAGAAGAGATGTGTCCGCTACTCACATTCGCAAGAAGATGATTTTACAATGAGGCCCCAAAGGCATTTTTATAATAACGAAAATCCAAAACCCTAACCCCGGAATATGAAAAGCCAACAGTTTTGTGGACCCCGTTTTGAGTAGTTTGGTGTATCAACTTTCCAAGGGTGTAACTTTGGCATACAATCTCCATTTGGGGCATACGATAGCTCGTTGGAAAGGTATCATCGAGGAGATTAATTTTGGGGGATCAATCAAAGCCTTCATCTATCATTGAGAATCTCAATCGTGAAAAACCTTCATTTAAGCCCTCAAAATGACCCCGAAAGTTTAAAACTGCTAAATATAGTAACTTACCAAAATTGCCAGAAAATTGCTTTGAGCTAGTTGGAAAAGGTAGGTGGTCATCGATATCCTCCCAAATCAATCCTCCCTCCTTATGAAGCAATGGTATCCATTGCGTTGAGTTCCCAGGGGCAAGGGAAAATATTTTGTTGAATCTACATCTTGATGAGTTGCTTGCCTTGTTGGACAAGTTGTGTTCTTTAGTTTTTTGAAGGTTGTCACGAACCTGTGGCTGGAAGGGTTGGACCTTTTTAACCAGTCTAGATACATGAGATGTCTATGTGAAAAATGAATCTGTGTGCTTTGCTACAGTCTTTTCGACCTTTTTCTGTTTGATGAAGGTGCTTGGGCCAAGGATGTAGCGGTTGCATTATCCTTATGTTCACATTTTGAACAGATTATGAAGAAGCTAAATTTTGTAGTATGAGATCCTACCTTACTGCACTGTTTAGGTGGGACAGTAGTCAGAACCACCTCTGGTATCCTGTAGAGATGACCCCCCAGTGTAACAATGACACTATGGGTTCAAGACTCATAGATAACATGGTGCTTCCACATATATGGTTGGCTCAAGAGAACATCGTAGAGATCCAACGGGGTAAAATCACATAATACCTCATCCTTGAAGGGATGGATGTTGTATTACAATAAGAATTGTTGGCTAACATGGACATCTCATCCCTAGAAAAGCCACACGATGTTGTATGGTTGTGAGTGTGGTGTTGTCAACAATCTCAATTGTTTGACGACCTCTGCTGAGATGAGGTTATTCTGGCTTCCACTATCAACAATAAAATGTAGTGGGGTCCCCTTCACCCAGATATGTGAATGAAAAAGGCGCTCCCCCTCTTCAGGATATGTTGGTTCTTCTGGTTGAATTGTTGTGGTCACGACAATAGTAGTGGGGTCTACGTCGATGATCTGTCTTTTTTCAATATTTTCTGAATCATATTTTGAATCAGGGTTCGGCTCCTTGTTTTTTATTTCGGCCACCAATGACTATTTTGAGTGACATTCATCGGTGTTTTTCCAAGGGATTTTGTGGAAATCGCACCATTTTCTGATATCCTTCTTCGTCTTCCCGTGACCCTTCTTTTCTTGTGGCTTGGACTGGTTTTTAGGAGATTGTTTGTTAGGGTCGTCTTTATCATACTTTGGTTGTTGTGGATTTGCAGACCCGAACTCCCATTTTTTCTGGTGCTTAAATTTATGCTTGATTTTAACGACATATCGATAAGCAGCATCGAGTGATAAGATGTCCAGAAAATCCATTTCATTTTTGATGTATCTGTGTATATCCCCATGGTATTTCAGAACCAAATGTCATTTGGATTCTTTGATGCCCAGCTTGGTGCGCAAGGTATAGAAGGTATTGGTGAACTCTGGAACTGCTTGGACCCTCTCTTATCACAGTGTGGTCCATCTCATATACTTCTCCTCATAGTGTCCAAAAGGGTAATACTATTCCTTTACTGCATCCACAAAAAAATCCCAAGTGGGATCAACCCCATATATACCAGACTCTTCTGTGGAACTTTGCTCCCAGTAAGTTTCCCACCAATGTTTGACATGGGGGAGGGATTTAAGGAGTGTGAAGGTGATATTTTCCATGTCATAAAAATGGTGAATAGATAAACAAACTTCTAACATATTTAACCATTTCTTGGCACAGGGGTAGACCCGGGGTTCAATGCTACAACAGTGCACCAACAAAACCCTAACTATCGGCCCTTTCAGCAACACCTACGAAGCAGATGAAGTCTCACCCGAGGTAGAGGCAGGGGTGGTTATAGGACTCAGATGTATGCAACCTTAGATGGGATGCAGATCTGTGATTGTAACACCTTAATAGAGCACTTAGTAATTATAGTTCGTTAATATTCAGCCTTAGTTCACAGCGCAGCTAAACCCTAACAACAGATCAGCACAACATTCACATAGATCCAATGGATTCAATAACTAAGCATAACAACAGAGATCATATCTATCATTCGTTCACATTATTCATCACTAAGATATCATATCAGATTCATCTATCATCTAACAGCACACTAAGCATTGAATTACATAAACAAGAGAGCAATCATAAAGTACAAATCATTGATAACACAGGATATACGTGGTTCACCCCCTCTCTGGGGCTACGTCCACCAACTCTTCATCTTCTTTATTAGCTTCTTTCAATCTTCTTACATGCACAAAGCCTCCAAATCAACTCCGTAGAGGACAGGAGATCTGCACACCTCGCCAGATCCTCCTTCCCCGAGTAGATCTAGGCACAGAGTCGTACACAATCTTTTACATTCGCTTTCACTTAGCCTTGCAAGTCTCACACAGTGCGCACAAAGCCAATTCACATAGATCCACTTTTGCACTTAGCAACAATGGCTCACACTGACTAGTCACTACTTCTTACATCGAATAGAATTCTATTTATTCATTACAAAATAGGCCTAAGCATGGTTAAACCCATGGGTCGACATCCCCATACCTATTACATAAGCCCAAAACCCAAAATCCCTAAAAAGGGGCCGAGATCCCGCGATCTTCGCTTCAACTTGCGCTCCACCTTCGACAGCCTGTCGAAGTCCCAAAATGGTCAAAAATAACCAAGGGTCCTCAAAACTTGGTCAAGGACCAACAGGCCCCCAACACTCACGTGTGACTCATCCCAAGTCACTCTGATATGGGTCACTCTGCCTCAAAATCCTCGAGCTTGGCTCGAGCGGCTTTGACTTGTTGATGTGCCACGGCCTCCTTCTCATCGAACTCTTGGATTATTTCTTCATTAAAATATCCCTCTAAGTGTTTTTCGGTTGCAGTGATGACTTTCTCTACTTCTTCTCCTCTACCTTTGATCTCTGCGAATAGTTGGAAAGCCTCATCCTATATTAATTGGAGCCTTTGAGCTACTTCCATGATTTTGTTATGAATGGTGTGGACCTGCTACTAGGCAGTGCATTGTTCTTGGGATCGCTTCATCCTCTCAATGGCTGAAAGAGGTTTCAAGTACGCCTGTATTGTTTCTTCTTGTTGCTTCACCTCCTGAAGTTGTGACTCCAGTGCCTTCAATTCAGGATCCTTAGTGAGTTTCTCATAACTTTGGGCACTGCGATCACTCAGTTTTTTACATTCCATGGTGAGGCCCTTGATTATTTCAATTGTGCCTCAAGCAATCACTTCTCTTTGATCTCACACATCCTGCAGAGTACTGGGCATTGTTCTGAGCTCCAGATATGTGATTCTCTGCTAAAACTATTGGATGGTTTCTACGAGTTGCGCTACTTGGTGTTCTATTGGTTCTTCCTCCTTCTGCTCCAATCTTGTCATAAAGCAAAGTGATATGTTGACTGTTTTTTTCTCTCCGACCTACTCCGCGAGCAACTTTTCTTTCTCCTGCTGGATCTACGCTCTCTCTTCTTCAAACTTCACTTGAAGAGCATCCTTCTCCTATTGTGAAATCTTGCGTTGCTCTATAACTTCCTCTTGTGCTTGTTTTAGGGCCATTGTGGCCTGTTATTTCTCATCTTATGCTCGATGAAGGCGGGATTCAATCACATCAGCCAATCTGTGGAGTTGAGAAGGCTCATCTCCCAACTCTGATTTTTATGAGGGCATGGGCACAGTGGACATTGTGCGTCTCGAATAAAGGGCGTGTTGTACACCTCTTAGTTCTGCTTCAATTATATCATACATGGATTCTTGTTTTGCTTCGTTTATTTGCAAAATCTCTTCTGAGGCATCTCCTACAGCTGAAATAATGAAGTTGAAGTCGTCGACCATGAGTACATTCTGCATCTTTGGTTTATTGGATTTGGAATTTTTCCGCGATGAAGGTTTCATGGGGGAAACCTTCCTTTTCTTAGATGGATCGATGTCATCAGGGAGGTTTTGTGGCAATGTTACTTCGCCTTGCTTATCTTCTTCTTGTTCTTTTTCCTCTTTGTTCACTTTGTCATCACCTCCTCCACTAGGTGACTCGAATGCGATCTCTTCTAATGTGTTGTGTACTTCCTGTACATCTTGCTTCTTTTTCTTCCTGTTGTTTCTTGGGGCATCATACTCTTCGCAAGTAACCATCGGGTTTCCAATGAGGTCTAGGTCAGACAGCTCTGCGGGGTCAACATGGATAAGGAGTTCTGCAGACCAATCTTTAATTATTTCTTCCAGGTCCTTTGTAGTGACATTGTAGTAGTATTGAAGTTCTTCTTTGCTTTCATCGGTGTGCGCAGTAATATAAATAAAATTCCTATCTATGTGGAACTTCATAAGAGGCCTGAACCTGTCCAAGGTGTTCGGCGTCATATGAGGGAATGATTCAATAGCCCTCCTAAGCTGTAGGTAGTAGGTATGAAATACTTCTTTTGACTGCCATTGCTTTCCCATATCACTCCAATACCAAAGTGTGATGAACTTCGCAGCGAGCAGCTCAAATAGCTCGATCTGATGGAATGTCACACCTTCCGGCATCTCCTAAGAAGTAAACGTGATGAGGACCAGGAGCCATCTGAAGTGAAACTCATATCCCTAATCCTGAGCTTTGATAAAATCCAGTTCGAGCTGGTTAACTAGGTACTTTGCCCAGTTCATCTATAGGCCTTTCATGCATTTCCCAACGAGGTCAACGAAAAACCCTGTAACCTGCTTGGATTTGTTATTTCTTACCATCTTTCCTGCAATTAATTGGCATGCTAGGTGCACTGCGCCATTCTGAATGGAGGTTACCCTGTAGCCTCGTGTCCCCTTCTCAAAATCGTCGTATGTTTCTTTAATCGTCTGTGCCAAGGTCCGGAGTGCATCTTTTCCTAGGTAGAATTCTTGTGGGTCTGGTCCATGCATGCTCAGTTCGATGATGCTATAGATCAGCACCAGATCAACAGTGATACATCTATCCAACCACATATAGCCATTGTGGAAGCATGACAGCAGGATCTTAACACAGGCATTAACCTCCTAGTGCCTTCCAAATATGGAATATTCATTACATTCAAAAGGGTGGACTGTGCAAGGTTCATGGTCCATGGTTGAGGGATGATTTTTCTTCTTCTTTCCCTTTATCTTGGTCAGATATTTGTGAGGTGTGAGCATGCCATAGCTCTTATAGTCTCCTAAGTTATAGTCACTAATCTTCAAGGTTGGAATCCTCTCTAGATGTGGTCTGACTGTGTGTATCCCCTTCAGGAGATACATAGTGATGACAGTGTAGTCGAAGTCCCTCAGGACACTGTCGCGACTCAAAACACCGGCTAGGGGTGGGATGTACTTGAGTAGGATGGACGGTAATAACTTCCAATTTGCCAAGTCATCTATATGCTTGGTTCTTTTCTCAGTCGCAGCTCGGGATGGTCCGTATCCGCGAGCAGTCGACGGGAAGGCTTGCACTACTCTCGTCGATGAAGCTTGTACGCCCACAAACATTACCTTTTCATTCATAAGGTCGATGAGTATCTTCTTCATAGACTCTTCGATTGTGCTAAGTTCTTCGGACATACACGCTCGTGGCTGACTATCTCGGGTTGAAGAGCAACTACTCAATGCAACGAGATGGATGGTGATAGCTCAATGATCACTACACGAAATCAACTAATCTATGAGCTCAGATAATCACAGGTGGAAAAAGTGTTCTCGGTGAAAGCCTCAATGGAATAAGTATATGTTAGGGTCCTAACCCGCACATAGGTAGAACAATATATTCGGATGTGATAAAGGTCAATATTAATAAGGCCTTGCAATAAAATATAATAAGTCGGATGTAAGAAGACCTAATAGAAGCTTCCACTTCTAGAAGGATCTTCCTCTAGATGCTTCTTTTGATAGAAATATTTAGTATAAATAGGAGTCGAGGGTATGAGAACCCTAGCTTGGATATTATTATAATAGAGCTCTGCTCAACTGGAGGTTTCCCCCTCGAGGAGGCCCGTGAACATTGCTTTTAGAATCAAAGTGTTATTTATGTTGTTATTCTTATATCATTTCAGTGCTATTGTGGTGAATGTTCTAGTTATATTGTTGTTATTCTACCATTTCTAGCATTTTATTTTTGTTTTGCATAATTTTTATATCTGGTATATTACAAGTGGTATCAAAGCACTTTCCTCGACAGAAAGTGTGGGTTAAAAAAAATTTCAGGGTAGAGACATATTTTGGCGTCTTTAAGCCACGGAGATCTGTTGTTACATGCATAAACCCACAGTTGAGGGATTCATACATGCAGGAAATACAAGTGGTACTTAAGCGCACATCTATTGGCCACCCTTGTAACCCCTGTTGGTACCCCTTCGAGTGGTAGCACATCAGACATCACATGTGTACGGATCGGCCTAGATTACTTGAATCCCTCTTTAGATAAACCGATCGGCCACCTAACTGCTATAGTGTCACCGAGAACAGCACTTGGGAAGATACTCTCTAGTACCCGGGTAGTCGGGTAGTGCAGCTAAGGGTATGGTCTATCCTCCTTAGTTAGTGCCCTGAGATATTGGGTCGAGTACTATTGTTGGACCCCGCACCATATCAGAGAGCTATAGCACAGGAAAAACCCTTGTCTGTAGAACCCTTGAATACCTAACCCTTGGGGACATAAACATAAAAAAAATTAAAACAGACAAGATCTATTGTCGTTCAACTGTGTTCAGGTTGCCAAGTAAATACACATTTATTTCTGGTTAAACATTTGGGCATTTCCTCTCTGCAGTATTCTTTAGACCAGAGTATAACTCCGCAAGTGTAAAAATAAAAATAAATAAATAAAGTTCTGGAATTTTTTTCACCATTATTTGAGACCTATTCCATTGGATTCATCTATTCTCCCTTATCACATTCGTCCATATCATTTTTCGGCGAGATTTTTGACCCCGCCCGCCCCTTTTCACTTCCCCCATCCTCATGGCCCATACCCGTAGCCAAGACTTGGAAGCTTGCTTCAACACCTTGCAATTTGGTCTCATTGAGACCCAACAAGAAGTGAAACAACTCAGTGCCAATGTTGCTACCATCAATACAACCATGTAGTCCTCAATGGAGGAAATCAAGCAAGACCTCACCACCCAGCTTGAATCTGTCTTTTCACCACTTTGCACCAAACTGCATATCCCTACAGATAACCCTTCCTCTTCCTCACCTCCACACACTGAAGGTGACCATTCCTCTCATTCCCATAACTTTCAGAACCATCACTTTCAACGTGACCTATGCCTTCCATAGGTGGATGTGACCAAATTTGATGGCTTGGACCCCACTGGTTGGGTAACCCAAATGGAACATTATTTCTCTTTATATTGCATTACAAATGACTTGGT
>SNQJ01S0001999.1:10988-27940 GCA_010110895.2 Picea sitchensis | reverse complement strand
GAATGGTGGTACAACACTTCATACCATACAGCTACACGCATGACTCCTTTTGAAGAGGTATATGGATAGAATCCACCTTCAATCATCTCATACTTACCTGGTGTCTCGAAGGTCCAGGTGGTTAACCAAACACTTACAATTCGAGAGGCTATTCTTCATACCCTCAAAGAGAATTTGGTCATGGCACAGAATTGCATGAAGAAACAAGAAGATCAAGGTCACTCTGAACGTCAATTTGAAGAAGGGGATCAAGTGTTTCTTCACCTGCAACCTTACAAGAAGAATTCCCTCAAGGCTGAGCATTTTCAAAAGATAGCGCCCAAATTTTATGGTCCTTATACAGTTCTCAATTGTGTGGGACAGGTGGCCTATTAGTTAGCTTTGCCCAGTCATTCGAAGCTACATCATGTTTTTCATGTTTCCTTCTTAAAGAAGGTGATCGGAACTAAGTGCCAAATTCAAACCAACCTTCCCGAGTTAGCCGAAGAAGGATCCATTTGGCTACAGCCACAAGCAATTTTGGACCAGCGTGAGTGGTAGAAACCCCCTACCCCGACTGGGTCTGCGACCTCCCGGTCACTGGATCATTCTTCCTCATCTGATTTGAGTCAAAGTGGCTACTTTGGTTCCCTGTTGGAACCTTCAACGAATCCACAGGTCCTTCAAACTTCATGCGCAGGTCCTGCAAAATATCCATGCCTCTCTCTGTGTGCATTGGGCACTAATTCAAAATAGTGTGAGCGCTATCCCTCGGGCTAGGCCCCTCCTCCACACGACCACCACCTGTGACCATTGGCTGATCCCATAGGGCGCTTTTCTCATTTCATGACTTCATGAATCCTGATGTCAAGTCTCTTGACTCTTCAATCCTTGAATGTTGAAATGGGTTCAACGGGGATTAGACCCTGCCCAAATCTTGATCCATGTGACCACTTCCTTTGTGATGACAGCCTACTCCAAAGACACATTGCGTTTTGTGACTTCGGTATTTTCAATGCAAAGTGCCCCGGCTCCTTCTCCTCAAAATTGTCGAAATATCGAAATGGGCCTAACGGCTCTTTGGCTCCTCCCTTAATCCTTCTCCATGTAACCCTGTCATATGACCTAGGGCTACTCCTCTGAATATTTCGGCTTTCCCAATTCAGGGATATGGAGTGTAATATCCTCCCTTGTCCTTTGAACCTCTGACTCCCAAAATCCGGTGACTCTGGATCTACGGTTCAGATCCTCCCTAGATCTGACGGCCTACAAACTTTCAGAGTTTTCTCTGAACCCTGACCGCTTGCCATGTGTTCTTCAGATGGAAGATCCCGATTTCTTCCAGGACTTTGACAAGTCCTTCTCCCCAACACATACACGAGGTTAACCCGTGTGTAGCTTCTCCTGGATCCGATGGCTATCGGTCCTCCGCACTAGATCTGATGGCCTAGACCTAACTTACTTGTACGCGTTCCTCTTGTGTGCCTGGACGTGGATTGAATGGTTGATATCTCTTCTCTAGTGTTAGAATCAACGGCATCTGTGCTCCTCCTAATCTCACGCTTCTCCTTCCTGCCTTAGAATATTTTAAGTGTCTCAAAGGCTACGGCCTTTAATTTCTCTGTGAACCCTGTGACCTTGGGTCTCGCCTACGTTCTGGAAAAAGTTA
The DNA here is from genome assembly GCA_010110895.2 of Picea sitchensis. NCBI lineage: Eukaryota > Viridiplantae > Streptophyta > Pinopsida > Pinales > Pinaceae > Picea > Picea sitchensis. The sequence goes on along the minus strand of SNQJ01S0001999.1, from coordinate 26,292 downwards.
TCCTTCATGAGCTTTGTCAACTTTGAAACCTCAAAGGGTTTTTCTTGGCCTCTAAAACTCATTTCAGGGTCCCTACATGCATTTGCACTATTCGTCCTGAGATTCTTGAATTCTCTCAGTCTCTAAGGGACTTGGACCTCATATTTTCCTTCAAAGGGGAAATTTGGCGCCTTCTTGGGAGCCTCGCACTCAACCTCCTGAGCTTTTGCGAACCTTGTGCACCAAGGCACTGTTCTTCCAAGCAGAGTCTTTAGTAACTCTATCTATATTCTCCCCTCAAGGGAGTATAAGTTCCCTCCTGGCAACTTATGCTCTAGAACACCTTCATTGTACCAACAGAGTGTTCAGCAACTCTGTGGGAGGTCCTTCCTTGACATTTCCTTCTCTAAGAACTCGAAATAGAGTTCCCTAGTGCACTCTATGCACGTGCTCGATTCTCTCCTGGTAGAGCTCTACAGAACCTTCAATTATTATGTCTTCTCTCTATGCCCTCCTCTACACAGTTCTTCCTTCAGGATGTTCAGCAATCCTGAGGATTCTCCTTGAGTCAGTGACTCCAGTTGGTGCACCCTCTTGGCACGCATTTGTCTAAAATTCTGTAGAATTCAGAAGTGAACTCCTTGCACTAGCTTACAAAGACCGCATTACTCTATCATGCGACTCCTTTACATGAAGCCACAAAGAACCCAGACCTGAAATCAAAGACCCCAACAGACAACAACTTCTATTTGTAACCTGCAAATGCAAACTAACACACATCTACAGCATAAAATGAACACACACATAGCATTCATCCATAAACACAACTACTCAGAGATATCATGCAGGAAAAATTTCTTTTATATTAATATTAGAAGGTCCATTTACAATATGGGTAAGCTCAAGCTGAAATAGAGTCTCATCTTCCTCTATTTCCCTATCCCTCCTAATCTCTATGTTCTTCTATGACTAACTGAAAAACAAAATAAGATATTTTTACAAAAGGGGGCTCCTCGAGCGCTTCCCTCCATCCTCACCAACTCTCATTAATTTCAATCAATGGTTGTCTAGTATGAAATCGGATCTAGATCTTAGCCTTACAAAACATTAAAAGGCCATCTAACTACAGCCTGCGTACAAGCATGGATTTGGCTCTACTAACCTTACAATCATTAAATACATTCTCAAATTTTAAAATTGAGAGGGTTGGTGCCTCTCTTCTTCATGAGTGTGCTTTGATGTGTTGTTAGTTGGTTGGCACTTGATGACGTGGAGTGATGCTCCTGCATCATACTCCTTAGCTGGAAAAATAATGAGCTCTTTCTCATGAGATTCCAAGCTCTGTTGAAATCCACCCAGATCCCAAACTATTATTTGGAGTTGTCCTACTCCATTTCCTCGTTGTTGTTGTTGCTTCCCTACTACTCTTGCATGATATTTTTTGTCCATCTTCTCCTCGCTGACAGCTTCCAGTGATGACTTCTACATCATCTCCCTGATTTCTTCAATTACTTTGTCCAGTTGTTCCAGTGGTTGGCTCTCCTCATGCAGTATTCTCTATTGCACTCCCTTTCTGTCAACAGGTCGATCAACTCGATCTCCCCTGATGTCTTTCTCTCCCCTTGTGGCACTAAGTGGCCACCCTACTATAGATTTCAGCTCTGCGGTATCTTCACTGAGTCTCTTCTCAGCTTCCTCTTCTAACATCTTGACTGTCATCTCTCTTGTTGGCATATATCCAGCTTCCTCCAGTTGCTTCCCAGACTGCAATTTTGCTTCATCTTCTATTACAGACCTCAGTGTTCTAGTCACCATCTGTTCGGCTCCTTGGCTGAAATTTTCGAGCAATTCCACTGAATGCTCCTCTCTTGAAATCATGATCATCTCCTTGTAGTCGTGTGTTGGTTCTGGATGGTCTAACCAATCCTCCAACAACCTAAATTCCATCTCCCATGGAGTGAGAAATTCATTTGCGCGCTCCTCTTCTGTTGGGGTAGATTCTGATGTCTTCTCCATTTCCTCTTTCTCCATGATAGTCACAGCTAGTTGTCATTATGCTATTGTTGCCTCTGCAACACAATCTCTCACCTCAACTGGGCTATGTGGCAGGAATAACTTAATTCCTCCAATGATCAGAAAGTGTTTCTGATCCTTCCCCATCGTCTCTTCTCGCTTATATGAACTCACCTCTCAGCTCATATTCTCTCCCTTTCCCACCTGGCAATTTGGGATTTATTTCCTGCCCTCCTGGCAGTCTATGAGATCCTCCAGCGATATCATCTCATTTCCCACCTGGAAAATTGGATTTTCATCACTGCTTTCCTGGCAGTTCATGAGATCTTCCAATGATCTCTTCACCTCATCATCACTGAGATTCCTCCCATCTTCTGGCTCACAGATGTGAACCACTTCTTGTTCATCTCTGAGGCATTCATCATTCCTCAGCCATCCTTTTAATATATTTCGCTATCCTCTGGCCAATAATTTCTTAATCGGCCATTTTACCTTCCGCTTCATGGGCCACTCATACACCCAATGCGGCTTTGCATCCTGTTGCATCTTAAATGCAAGTTGTTCCATTCTTGCTCTCACCTCAGTGAGCTCTTTTTCCATCTCTAAGCTGCTTTTATGTTGGCATCCCCTATCTTGACCATGCTTATGGCTTTCAGTAGCCATATTCTTCTTTCTACCTACCTTCTTGGCAAGTCCATTGCTGTCACTCTATGACTGCGAGCATTTACAGCATTTCCCACAGTCCACCCGACTACCTATTGACTGTTGCGCATCTGCGAACAATCACCACAGAGCATCCATACTCTACTTCCTTGTTTTCACTTCTGCCTCCCTCTACCTACAATGTATAGACAGAATCAGGCTCTCATACCACTATGGTGCAAACCCCCTACCCCGACTGGGTCTACGACCTCTCGGTCACTGGATCGTTCTTCCTCCTCTGATTTGAACCGAAGCGGCGCCTTTGGTTCCCTCCTGGAACCTTCAACGAATCCACAGGTCCTTCAAACTTCACGTGCAGGTCCTGCAAAAGACCCACGCCTCTCTCTCTACACGTTGGGTTCTAATTCAAAATAGTGTGAATACTATCCCTCGAGCTAGGCCCCTCCTCCATGCGATCACCACCTGTGACCACTCGCTGAGCCCATAGGGCACTTTTCGCATTTTGCAACTTCGTGAATCCTAATGTTGAGTCTCTTAACTCTTCAATCCCCGAATTTCGAAATGGGCTCAACAGCGATTATCCCCTACCCAAATCTCGGTCCATGTGACCACAGCCTACTCCAAAGACACGTCGTGTTTAGCTTCTTTGGGATTTTCAACACAAAGTGCCCTGGCTCCTTGTCCTCGGAATTGCCAAAATATTGAAATGGGCCTAATGGCTCTTTGGATCCTCCCTTAATCCTTCTCCATGTAACCTTGTCCTATGACCTAGGGATACTCCTATGAATCCATCGGCTTTCATGATTCGGGGATATGGAGTGCATTCTCCTCCCTTGTCCTTTGAATCTCCAACTCCCAAAATCCAGTGACTCTGGATCTACAGTTCATATCCTCCCTGGATCTGACATCCTACAACCTTTCATAGTTTTCTCTGAATCCTGACCACTCGCCACATTTTCTTCAGATGGGCGGTCCCAATTTCTTCTGGGACTTTCACAAGTCCTTCTCCCTAGCACATACACAAGGTTAACCCACATGCAGCTTCTCCCGGATCTGATGGCTATCGGTCCTCCGCACTAGATCTGATGGCCCAGACCTAACTTACTTGTGCACATTCCTCCTGTGTGCCTGGGCGTGGATTGAACGGTCCAGATCTCTTCTCCAGTGTTCAAATCAACGGCAGTTGTGCTCCTCCTGAGTTCACGCTTCTCCTTCCTGCCTTAAAATATTTTAAGTGTCTCAAAGGCTACGGCCTTTAATTTTTTTGTGAACTCTTTGACCTTGGGTCTCGCCTGCGTTTCGTAAAACGTTATCCTTCCTAAGCTTTGTCAACTCTGAAACCTCAAAGGTTTTTTCTTGGCCTCTGTGACTCCTTGCAGGGTCCTTACACGCATTTGCGTTATTCGTCCTGATCTTCTCGAATTCACTTAGTCTCTAAGGGACTTGGCCCTCGTCTTTTCCTTCAAAAGGGAAATTTGGCGCCTTCTTGGGAGCCTCACGCTCGACCTCCTGAGCTTTTGTGAACCTTGTGCACTAAGGCACTGTTCTTCCAAGCAGAGTATTCAGTAACTTTGTCTCTCTTCTCCCCTCAAGGGAGTATAAGTGCCCTCCTGGCGAATTATCCTCTAGCACACCTTCGATGTACCAACAGAGTGTTCAGCAACTCTGTGGGAGGTCCTTCCTTGACATTTCCTTCTCTAAGAACTCGAAATAGAGTTCCCTGGTGCACTCTATGCATGCTCTTGATTCCCTCCTGGCAGAGCTCTACAGAACCTTCAATGATTATGTCTTCTCTCTGTTCCCTCCTCTACACAGTTCTTCCTTCAGGATGTTCAGCAATCCTGAGGATTCTCCTTGAGTCAGTGACTCCATCTGGTGCACCCTCCCGGCACGCCTTTTTCTGAAATTCCACAAAATTCATAAGTGCACTCCTTGCACTGACTTACAGAGACCGTAGTACTCTATCATGCAATTCCTTTGCATGAAGCCACAAAGAACCCAGACCTGAAATCAAATACCCCAACAGACAACAACTTCTATCTGTAACCTGCAAATGCAAACTAACACACATCTATAGCATAAAATTAACACACACATAGCATTCATCCTTAAACACAACTACTCAAAGATATCATGCAGGAAAAATTGCTTTTTTATATTAATCTCAGAAGGTCCATTTACAATATGGGTAAGCTCGGGCTCCAACAGAGTCTCGGCTTCCTCTATTTCCCTATCCCTCCTAATATATTTATTCTTCTCTGCCTAACTAAAAAACAAAAGGGGACTCCTTGAGTGCTTCCCTCCATCCTCACCAACTCTCATTAATTTCAATCAATGGTTGTCTAGTCCAAAATCGGATCTATATCTCAGACTTAAAAAACATCAAAATTCCATCTAACTACAACCTACATACAAGCATGTCTTTGGCTCTACTAGCCTTACAATCATTAAATACATTTTCAAATTTTAAAATTGAGAGGGTTGGTGCCTCTCTTCTTCATGAGTGTGCTTTGATGTGATGCTAGCTGGCTGGTGCTCGATGACATGGAGTGATGATCCTGCATCAGTGAGCGTCACCTGTGTCAGAGAACCATCAAGGAAGTGTTAATCCAGTGGGAAGATACAACTCCAGTAGATGCCACTTTGGAACCAGCTACCATTCTACAGCAATTTCCACATCTCAAGCCTTGAGGACAAGGTTGTTTTTAAGGCGGAGGACATGTTAGGGTCCTAACCTGCACATAGGTAGAACAATATATTCGGATGTAATAAAGTTCAATATTAATAAGGCCTTGCAATAAAATAGAAAAAGTCGAATGTAAGAAGACATTATAGAATCTTACGCTTCTAGAAGGATCTTCCTCTAGATGCTTCTTTTGATAGACATATTTAGTATAAATAGGAGTTGAGGGTATGAGAACCCTAGCTTGGATATTATTGTAATAGAGCTCTTCTCAACTGGAGGTTTCCCCCTTGAAGAGGCCTGTGAACATTGCTTTCAGAATCAAAGTGTTATTTATGTTGTTATTCTTATATCATTTTAGTGTTATTGTGGTGAATCTTCTGGTTATATTGTTGTTATTCTGCCATTTCTAGCATTTTATTTTTGTTCTGCATACTTTTTATATATGGTATATTACAGTAGACAACTAGGTAACGGATATTTCCAACGAGAGAGAATCCTGCACTAATGCAATTCTGTCCATTACGGTGCGGTACCAACGGTCTGATGGGGAGCTTTCTGGCCATAGATGTTGTTCTAATTGTTCGGGTCATCGACATAACAGTTATAATGCCTCCAATAGTCATATTGTTTCACCATCGAGAAGTTCCATGTTGTGCTATACTGGTATCCTGACGAAGTTCAGATTCTGGAATCCTTCCTTCTGCACAATTCCTTCTGGAACTTTCTGTAGCTTTTCTGTCTTTGCTTTCTTCTTATTCATCTTTCTAGCCTTCTTCCCGGTGTTCTTTGTCTCGATATTCCTCTTTCCATTATGATTGTGATCTTCTCTGGGCATAGTAACTTCACATTGTTGATGGTCTTTACTAGGGTTCAAGGGTAATACTTATTCTATGTCTGGTGTAGGTGCTCTACTCTCTTGTACAGATAGGTGTCTCAAGTCCTTGTGTGTCCTTTCAACTTTGACATCCAAGTTTCTGGTTCTGAATAACTTCGACCTATTCTCATGTTCTTCAATCAAATGTGTGATCCTCCTAGTCATGAAATCTTTTAATTCTTGCTTCTTCTACTCTAAGACTTCATCTTCTTGTCTTCTGGCTTGATCCTTTCTGATCCAAGGTTTTCCTAGTAACATAGCAAATGGGGCATTGTTCTCAATAAATTTAACAACCTCAAAATCTTCTTTTGTCGAGGTTCCATGAGCACTCATATATATCTGGGAAAGTCTTCCACATAGGGTTATCAGATTTCCTCTAAATAATACTATCCCTCCCAATGAAGGAATCATAGCAAGCTTTCCTAAAATTTCCCAAGTTCTTTCTGTCATGATATTCACCTTTGTTTCCTCATCCAAAATGCAGTCAATGTCGAAGTCTCCTATTCTTGCTTCTATGCATTCTTTTTCTTTGAAGATCTCTGGTAAGTTGTTGTTTATGTGATCATTCAGGGTTTCTTTCATTTGCAATAGTACAGTTTCTTATTCTTTCTGGGGTTCTGCCATGATCTTATTTTCTTGACCTTCCTAAGGGTTTTCTTGTCTCATATTCATTCTTTCAACCTTAGAAATCATTCTAGGGCAATCCAGAACTTCATGATCCATAGCTTTACAACAAAGACAATTGGGTCTTCTACCAGGGAATTCCTTAGAAATATGTCACGGTCTTCTGCAACTGTAACAAAGATTTAATCATCTTTTTCTCTTAAATGATCCCCATCCTTTCCTGTACTGCGCACTAGGATCATGGTAGTTAACCTGCAAAAAAATATTTCTAGGATCCTGCATCCATTTGTTAGTCCAAACATTCTTTCTATGCATAGGAATAACATATCTTTCACTATTCTTATCAAATCTACTCATATTAAATCTTTTTTCTTCTAATTGTGCCCTAGTTTTCAGGCTAGGACAAAATTTATCAAACATACCTAGATCCATATTTTTGAAACAAGAATTTCTACTTATCTTACCTTTTCAATCAAAATTCCTCACTATTCTTACCTTTCTCAGAGCACAAAGCTTCAATATCTTACCTCTTTTCTTCAAATTAGACTTCTCTTCTTAGCACAGAGTTTCACAATCCAAGTAGAGTACTACGCACCAGGGCAACAGATCTATGCACGGAGCTTTCACATTTTAGGTCATATTTTTGCACAGAGCTTCTTCTTCCTCAGTTCCCAGCAATCATAGTTTCAGGTCAGATCTTCGCAGAGAGATTCTTCTTCCTCAGTTACTAGCAATCACAGTTTCTAGTCCCGACAATGGAACCATTTGTTATCATAGGATAATACCCAGGGTTCAACACTACAACAGCGCACCAAGAAAACCCTAACTACCGACCCTTTCGGCAACACTTGCGAAGCATATGAAGTCTCACCCAACGTAGAGGCAGGGGTGGTTGTAGGACTTAGATGTCTGCAACCTTAGTTGGGACACAGATCTGTGATTGTAACACCTTAACAGAGCACTTACTAATTATAGTTCATTAATATTTAGCCTTAGTTCACAGCGCAGCTAAACCCTAACAATAGATCAGCGCAACATTCACACAGATCCAATGGATTCAAGCATTAAGCATACCAACAAAGAACGGATCTAGAATTCATTCACATTATTCAACACTAATCTATCATATCAGATTCATCTATCATCTAACAACGCACTAAGCATTGAATTACATAAACAAGAGAGCAATCATAAAGCACAAATAATTCATAACACAGGATATACGTGGTTCACCCCCTCCCTGGGGCTACATCCACCAACTCTTCGTCTTCTTTATTAGCTTCTTTCAATCTTCTTACATGCACAAAGCCTCCAAATCAACTCCGTAGAGGACAGGATATCTGCGCACCTTGCCAGATCCTCCTTCCCCAAGTAGATCTTGGCACAGATCCGTACACAGTCTTTTACAGTCGCCTGCACTTCGCCTTGCAAGTCTCACATGGTGTGCACAAAGCCAAATCACACAGATCCACTTTTTCACTTAGCAACAATTGCTCACGCTGACTAGTCACTACTTCTTACATCACCTAGAATTCTATTTATTCATTACAAAATAGGCTTAAGCATGGTTAAACCCATGGGCTGACATCCCCATACCCATTACATAAGCCCAAAACCCAAAAATCCCTAAAAAGGGGTTGAGATCCCGCAATCTCCGCTTCGACTTGTGCTCCACCTTCGACAGCCTGTCGAAGTCCCAAAATGGTCAAAAGTGACCAAGGGTCCTCAAATCTTGGTCAAGGGCCAACACCATCTGTCTAGTTCATCCACATATATCTAACCTTCAAATACAAGAATATCAAAACTAACCTATACCTTGAAAGGAGAGGTGCTTCCAAAGTGGTTGTTTGATGAAGATGTGTCTATTTCTATCAGCATGCGTTGAAGGATGTGGGAAAAATTCTCCATCATTTCGTCCCTCTTTCGTGTGAGAGCTTGCTCAAGCAATAGATTGATAGAATCATCTGCACCATTTTTTTTATTTTCTTCCTCCATGGAGGGTTTCTTAGGCATGTGAGAACGATTGTCTTCAAGAGAGACAAGCTCGAGACCCAACTTTCTATACTCAGACCTCGTCGAGGACATGCACTGAAAAATTATCAAGAGCAGTCTGCTTTGATACCACTGATCAGGATTGTTTTCAGCACAAAATGAGAGCAGGTATATAATAAAGAAATGTATAGGGATATTTTGTATGCCCAATAATATAAAATAAATGTATCATAAATTCAACCATAAACACATAGATATAGTAATACACAATTTTCTATTAATGAGCGAAAATGTACAAACACTGTAAAATACAGAGTGAAAGACTCGCTAGAATGGTGGCATCTTATCTCTGAGAAGAGATGGTGGAAGCTGAATTTTGTAGTATGAGATACTACCTTGCGGCACTTTTTTGGTGGAATAGTAGTCGGAACTACCTCTGGTATTCTGTAGAGATGACCCCCCAGAGAAACAATGAAATTGTGGGGTTGAGACTCATAAACAGCATGGAAATTCCACATATATGGTTGGCCCAAGAGAACATCACAGACATCCAGTGGGGAAACATCACATAATACCTAATCCTTGAAGGGTTGGATGTCGTATGACAATCGACACTGCTGACTGACACGAAGATCTCGTCCTTGGAGAAGCCACCCGATGTTGTATGGTTGCAGGTGTGGTGTTGTCGACAATCCCAACTGTTTGACGACCTCTGTGAGATGAGGTTATTCTGGCTTCCGCTATCAACAATAAAATGCAGCGGGGTCCCCTTCACACACATTTGTGAATGAAAAAGGAGCTCCCCCTCTTCAGGATCTGTTGGTTCTTCTGGTTGAATTGTTGCGGTTACGACAATAATAGTGGGGTCTGCGTCGATGATCTGTCTTTTACCAGTATTTTGATCATCAAATTTTGAATCAGAGTTTGGATCATTTTCTTTGATCTCAGCCACCAATGACTTTTTTGAGCGACATTCATCGGTGTTGTGCGAGGGGTTTTTTTTGGAAATCGCACCATTTTCTGGTGCCCTTCTTTGTCTTCCCGTGACCCTTCTTTTCCTACAGCTTAGACTGGTTTTCAGGAGACTATTTGTTAGGGTCGTATTTGTCATACTTTGGTTGTTAGGTATTTTCAAACCCGAACTCTCGTTTTTTCTGGTGCTTAAATTTATACTCAAATTTAACATCATATCGATAAGCAACACCGAGTGATGAGATGTCCAGAAAATCCATTTCAGTTTGGATGTATCTATGTAGAGCCCCACGGTATTTCAGAACCAAATGTCGTTTGGAGTCTTTCATACCCAGCTTGGTGCGCAAGGTATGGAAGGTATTGCTGAACTCTATAACTACTTGGCCCTTCTCTTACCGCAGTGTGGTCCATCTCATGTACTGGTCCTCATAGTTTCCAACAGGGTAATATTGTTCCTTTACCGCATCCACAAAAAAATACCAAGTGGGCTCGGCCCCATATATTCCAGACTCCTCTATGGAAATTTTCTCCCAATANATCTGTCGAAAAAATTGTGAACAGAGAAATAACCTTCTAACATATTTAACCATTTATCTAGGGCATCTGCATCTATCTGACCTTCAAATATAGGAATATCAAAATTGATATGTACCTTAAAAGGCGAGGTGCCTTCAAATTATTTTCTTGATGAATATGTGCCTAATGCTATCGGGAGGCGTTGAAGGATGTGGGAAAAATTATCCATCATTTCGTCCCTCTGTCGCGTGAGAGATTGATCAAGCAACAAATTGATAGGATCGTCTGCTCTGTCATTTTTATTTTCTTCTGCCACAGAGGGTTTCTTGGGCATGCAAGAGAGATTGTATTTAAGAGAGACAAGATCAAGACCCAACTTTCTATACTCAGACCTCGTCGGGGACATGCACTGAAAAACGATCACGAGCAGTCTGCTTTGATACCATTGACCCAAATTATTTTCGGCATGAAATGAGAGCAGAGATATAATAAATAAATGCACAGAGATATCGCAGATATCCAATAATATAACAGAAATCTATCATAGATGCAACCATAAACACAAATATACATTAATACATGATTTCTATTAATGAAAGAAATGTACAGAGACTGTAAAAATACAGAGTGAAAGACTCACTAAAATGGTGGCAGGTTATCTCTGAGAAGAGATGTGACAGCTACTCGCATTCGCAAGAAGATGATTACAATGAGGCTCTAAAGGCATTTTTACAAAAAATGGGAATGCCAAAAACCCTAGGCATCCAAAAACCTAACCCTGGGAGATGAAGCGTCAAAATTCATGTGGGCCTCGTTTGGGTAAGTTAGTACATCAACTTCCCGAGGTCGTAACTTTTGCATACGATCTTCGTTTTAGGTGTATGATAGCCCGTTGGAAAGGTTATCATCGAAGAGATTCATTTTGGGGGCCCAATCATTCCTTAGGATATCATTGAGAATCTTGATCCATAAAAATCTTCATTTATGCACTCAAAATGGCCCCGGAAGTTAAAAACTGCTAAAAATAATAAATTGTCAAAATTGCCAGAAAATTGTTTTGAGCCAGTTGGAAAAGGTGGGTGGCCACCAATATCCATCTGGATGAATCCTCCCTCCTTATGAAGCAATGGTCTCCATTGCGTTGAGTTCCCAGGGGAGAGGAAAAATTGTTTATTGAATCTAGACCTTGGTGAGTTGTTTGCCTTGTTGGAGACGTCATGTTGCTTGGTTTGTGGAAGGCTATCATGAGCATGTGGATGGAAGGGTTGGACCCTTTTAACCAGTCTAGATACATGAGATTATTTTGTGCAGAAGGAATCTTTACAATTTTCTACAATCTTGTCGACCTACTCCAGTTGGATAGAAGGTGCTTGGGTCGAGGCTGTAGTGGTTGCAATATCTTTTTGTTCATCTTTTGAACAAATTGTGAAGAAGCTGAATTTTGTAGTATGAGATACTACCTTGCGGAACGTTTTTGGTGGAACAGTCGTCGGAACTACCTCTGGTATTTTGTAGAGATGACCCCCCATATAAACAATGACATTGCGGGGTCGAGACTCATAAACAGCATGGTGCTTCCACATATATGGTTGGCCCAAGATAAAATCACAGACATCCAGTGGGGAAGCATCACATAATACCTCATCCTTGAAGGGTTGGATATCGTATGACAATTGACATTGTTGACTGACATGAAGATCTCTTCCTTGGAGAAGCCACCCGATGTTGTATGGTTGTGGGTGTGGTGTTGTCGACAATCCCAATTGTTTGACGACCTCTATTGAGATGAGTTTCTTCTGGCTTCCGCTATCAACAATAAAATGCAGTGAGGTCCCTTTCATGCACATCTGTGAATGAAAAAGGTGCTCCCCCTCTTCAGGATCTGTTGGTTCTTCTGGTTGAATTGTTGTGGTCGTGACAATAGCAGTGGGGTCTGCGTCGATGATTTGTCTTTTACCAGTATTTTCATAATCAGATTCTGAATCAAGGTTCGGATCCTTGTCTTTGATCTCGGCCACCAATGACTATTTTGAGCGACATTCATCGGTGTTGTTCCAGGGGATTTTGTGGAAGTCGCACCATTTTCCGGTGTCCTTATTTGTCTTCCTGTGACCCTTCTTTTCTTGTGGCTTGGACTGGTTTTCAAGAGGCCATATTTGTCATACTTTGGTTGTTGTGGATTTGCAGACCCAAACTCCCGTTTTTTCTGGTGCTTAAATTTCTGCTCGATTTTAAAATCATATCGATAAGCAGCACCGAGTGATGAGATGTCTAGAAAATCCATTTCAGTTTGGATGTATCTGTGTAGAGCACCACGGTATTTCAGAAACAAATGTCATTCGGATTCTTTCATACCCAGCTTGGTGCGCAAGGTATGGAAGGTATTGGTGAACTTTGGAACTGATTGGCCCTTCTCTTTCCACAGTGTGGTCCATCTCATGTACTGGTCCTCATAGTTGCCAATAGGGTAATATTGTTCCTTTATCGTGTCGACAAAAAAATCCCAAGTGGGCTCGGCCCCATATAATCTAGACTCCTCTATGGAAATTTTCTCCCAGTAAATTTCCCACCAATGTTTGACATGGGGGAGAGCTTTAAGGAGTGCGAAGATGATCTTTTATCTGTCGAAAAAATTTTGAACAGAGAAACAACCTTCTAAAAGATTTAACCATTTATCTAGGGCATTTGCATATATTTGACCTTCAAATATAGGAATATAAAAATTGACATGTACCTTAAAAGGCGAGGTGCCTCCAAAGTGGTCACTTGATGAAGATGTGCCTAATGCTATCGGGAGGCATTGAAGGATGTGGGAAAAATTCTCAATCATTTCGTCCATCTGTCGCGTGAAAGCTTGCTCAAGCAACAATTTGATATGATTGTCTGCTCCGTCCTTTTTCTTTTCTTCCACCATGGAGGTTTTCTTAGGCGTGTGAGAGAGATTTTATTTAAGAGAGACAATATCGAGACCCAACTTGCTATACTTGGACCTCATTGGGGACATGCACTGAAAAACAATCACGAGCAGTCTGGACAAAGATATCACAGAAATCCAATTATATAACAGAAATCTATCAGAGATGCAACCATAAACACAGATATACATTAATACATGATTTCTATTAATGAAAGAAATGTACAGAGACTGTAAAAATACAGAGTGAAAGACTCACTAAAATGGTGGCAGGTTATCTCTGAGAACAGATGTGACGGCTACTCGCATTCGCAAGAAGATGATTACAATGAGGCTCTAAAGGCCTTTTTACAATAAATAGGAATTCCAAAAACCCTAGACATCCAAAAACATAACCCTAGGATATGAAGCACCAAAATTCATGTGGGCCCCGTTTGGGTAAGTTAGTACATCAACTTCTCAGGGTCGTAACTTTTGCATACGATCTTCGTTTTAGGCGTATGATAGCCCGTTGGAAAGGTATCATCAAGGAGATTCATTTTGGGGGATTAATCTTTCCTTTGGCCATCATTCAAAAGATTTATCCCGAAAACCCTTCATTTAGGCCCTCAAAATGGCCCCAGAAGTTAAAAACTGCTAAAAATACTAAATTGCCAAAATTGTCAAAAAAATTGTTTTGAGCCAGTTGGAAAAGGTGGGTGGCCACCAATATCCATATGGATCAATCCTCCCTCCTTATCAAGCAATGGTATCCATTGCGTTGAGTGCCCGGGAGAGAGGAAAAAACGTTTGTTGAATCTGAATCTTAGTGAGTTGCTTGCCTTACTGGAGACATCGCGTTGCTTGGTTTGTGGAAGGATATCACAAGCATGTGGATGGAAGGGTTGGACATTTTTAACCATTCTAGATACATGAGATTATTTTGTGCAGAAGGAATCTTTACACTTTGCTACAATCTTGTCAACCTGCTTCTATTGGATAGAAGGTGCTTGTGTCAAGGTTGTAGTGGTTGCAGTATCCTTTTGTTCATCTTTTGAACAGATTGTGAAGAAGATGAATTTTGTAGTATGAGATACTACCTTGCGGCACTTTTTTGGTGGAACAGTAGTCAGAACTACCTTTGGTATTCTGTAGAGATGACCCCCCAGAGAAACAATGACACTGGGGGGTTCAGTGATCCGGATTTATGTAGGAACACAATGAAATACAAAAACACACATAAACGCAGAGATGCAGCGGAAATAAGACTTCATTTTATTAATAACAAATGGTTGAATTATGCTTACAGACAGAATGGAAATAAACTAGCTAGGGCGTTGGTAGCTTATCTCTGAGAAGAGATGTGGTGGCTACTGGCCTATGAATTGTGTTATAATGAGGTTTGAAGGCCTATTATTATTGAGAAACAATGGAAAACCCTAATCATCCAAAGACCTAACCCTAGGAGATGAAACGCCAAGACTATGGACCATGTTTGGGTAAGTTGGTACATCAACTTCCCAGGGACGTAAATTTGGCATACATACCTCCTTAGAAATATCTATTCGAGGACTACAAATTTAGGGTGAGCAACATGATCTACAATCCATGTTGCTCCCCGTTTTCCCAAAAAACGTCGTTTAAGGCCTTAGAACAGCTCTGGAAGTTCAGGACCTGAAAAACTGCTAAAAATAGTAAAGTGTGCGAAAACTGAAAAACTGAAAGAAGCAATCATGGGGGTCCAAGTGGAATAGGTGGGTGGCCACCAATATCCACCTGGATCATTCCTCCCCCCTTAGGAAGCAATGGTCCCCATTGCGTTGAGTTCCTCCATGAGATGAGAAAACTTCTACTGAACTTGGTCCCTGGTGAGCCACTTGCCTTGGTGAAGGAGTTGGCCTGCTTTGACAACTCGATATAGCAGTATCCTTTGTTTTCAGGTGTGCTTGATCTGTGTATCCATGATCCGATCAATTCTGGCTTGTTCCATGCAGTCTGGATTTAACTCTGTTGGTGTGAGTTGTTCTACCATGTCGGATGTGTCTAGTAGAGGTGGAAAGTAGGGCCGAAGGCGGTCCACATTGAACACTGG
>SNQJ01S0001997.1:275785-306181 GCA_010110895.2 Picea sitchensis | reverse complement strand
GTGTGGCCCCTTTACTCCATATGTGAGTCTGGTCGACAAGCTATCGTCAGCCTGCATCATCAACAATCATGTCAGAAATGTCAAAATCAAATCATCAAATCAATGAAACATCACAGTAAATATATCAACCCAAAAGCACACTCCCTGACTCAGTCCGGAGTCCAAGGGGGTTCTACCGATGCCTCTGCATCCTCAAGGTCAAAAATCCTGCACACTCAATAAAACAGAGTCAGCAGCACCTGTGTTAATCAAAACTAGTAAAACATCATATCGTCTGTTAATCGCATCATAATCAAGTATAAATGGTTTAACATCACAAAAGTCCAGATCACTTGCGAGAAAGTGTCCTCAAAAAATAAGTTTCCTTAGTGTGCCAGAGCGAGATGTTACAAATACATTAATGGTCAATGAATTAATGTACTAATGTGATTATTTGTCACATTATGGTGTCGGAATAGGTTTGACACATTCCAACACAGAGTTATGTTCATGACATTGGTACATTGTGAAAGGCTCATCTCATTGTAATGTTGGTGTATATTTTTTACATTTCCATATTGGTTTGTGTATATCACATTGCGACAATGGGTTGTGGTCATCAAATTGTGATGTTTAAAAATGTTTGTGAGATTGTGATGTCACAATATATGCCTAACATTGCTACATGAAGATATATTAGTCACATTGTGACCACATGGCAATGTTTGTCAAGTTGCGACGTTTGTTTATGTTCGCCACGTTGTGAAATTACTATTCAGATTATGTCATTAGGCAATGCTCGTCACATTCTGACGTCCATTTATGTTTTTCACATTGTGAGGTTACTATTCACATTGTGACAAAAGGGCTTTGTTCATCATATTGTGATGTTTGTTTATGTTCAACACTTTTGAACGTTACTATTTTAGACAGATTGCAACGATACTATGTTCGACATAGAGGGATGTTACTATGTTTGCCACATTGCAACATTACTATGTTCGTTATGTTGTAACACCCATTTTTTTCCATGACATCATAAGGTTTTGATTAACGACATATTTTTTTTTCTCACATTATGGCATTGGAATAGGTTTGTCACATTTCTAAAGTGGGGTATGATTGTCACATTGTGACGTTTGGAATTGTTCATCTCATTGAAATTTTGGACTATGTTTGTCAATTTGTCTCATTGGTTTGTGTACAACACACAGTGAAAGTGCATTGTGGTCATCACATTGTGATGTTTGGAAATATTTGTTACTTTGTGACATCATGATATGTGTGTGACATCTCAATGGGAGGATATGCTTGTCACATTGTGACAATAGGGAAATGTTAATCACATTGTGTTGTCCGTTTATGTTCGTAAAATTGTGAGTCACTATTATTGGAATATTGCAACATTACTATGCTGATCACACTGGGACATTATTATGTTTGTCACATTGCAACATTACTATGTTCGTCACATTGTAACTTCTGGTTTTGTTTGTTAGATTGCAACATCAGGTTATGTTTTTTGCATGACAAGGTTGGTTTGTGTTCGACACATTACAAAAATGAAGTTATGGCCAAGTTTTCATACCATGGCATTTTCTTTTTATATATTATTTTATCTTATTTTATAATGAAACAAATTTTTCATCAAAATCTTTTTTTACTATTGAGTGTAAAAAAAAAGTCTATATGTTAAAATATAGACTCTAATGGTCTATATTTTAAAATTAATGGTGTTGATCAGCGTATATCAACCACTTTTTACTTAAATGTGGTTGTTGCTAGTTGACGACTGACAAGAGTGGAGAACAACCATTAATATATTAATTAATTATTACATTAATTTATACTGTAATTTATTAATGTAACATATTAGATAATAAATAAATAATATATTAAATAATAAAAAAATACATTAATATATTAATAATGTATAGATACATTAATGTCATATTACATAAAGGTTATAAAGTCCCAATGTAATAATTAAATAATCTATTAATTAATGTATTAATACATAAATATGGTAATATGTTAAAGTTTATTGTTTTAATTAATTAATACCTTATTGTGATGTATAAATTAAAGTATCAATACATTAACGTATAATGTGTAATGTAGTATTGAACAGGCCTCTGTTCATGTCATTTGATAGCTATGTATATTTTTATATTCTGTTTGAATATATGGAGAAAACCTTTACGTGGAAAAAAAAAATGTGTAATGTAGTATTGTAACATGTTAATTAATAAATACTTTAATAATGTATTGTATCGATTAATTGATACATTAATAAATTATAAATTAATATATTGTTAAAGTATAAATACACTAATACATTAGTAAAGACTTGTAAATATATTGATAAAGTAAAAAAAAAAAATATGTAAAATGTAATGTGTTAATGTAATAATGTAATGTATTAATTAATTAATAATAATACATTATTTCTTTAATCATTAAAGTATTAATTAATCAATTAATACATTTTTAAATTATTAAAAAATTAACAAAATATTAGATTATTATTAATTAATATATTAATAAAGCATCACATTAATAAAGTATTAAAGTATAAAAAAATACAATCATACTTTATTATTTAAAGTATTAAAGTATCAAAAAATACAATCATACTTTAAAGTAATAAAGTATTAGTAGTACACTAATAAAGTAAAAATACATTTATAATGTATTCTAGAATAATTACATTAACGTATTACATTATTACAATAAAATATAAACATTATTATACATTGATTATAAAACATTAAAACATTAATAATGTATTAATACATTGATGTACTAAAATATAAATGTATTAATACATAAATAATGTATTAATACATTGATGTAATAAAATATTATTGTATTAATACATTAATGTGATAATATATTATTGTATTAATACATTGATGTGATAATATATTATTGTATTAAAACATTAATATATTAAAGTATTAAAACATTAATCTATAATTTAATATATTAATTAATTAATAATAAAACATTAATAATTAACTCCGGATGGGGTGATTACGGGCATGATGGGTGGATATTTAGTTGGGAGGACACATGGCCTAGTCTCCCGCCACCTCAAGACATCTCAGACACATTCAACCTCCACCATAACCTCATGACTTTAACATTTCAACAATAGTAAAATAATATTAAAATAATACATGAATAACACATTATTAAAAAAATAATACATAAAAAGCATTAATTCATAGTAAACATATCTTAAAGTAATAAAATATTAATAACATTAATAAATTAAAAATACATTAAAACTACTTTATAACATTATTACATAAATACAAAACACAAATGTATAAAAAAATTTCATTAAAATATCAACACATTCATACAATATTTATGAATACATTAATACAATATGTTACATTAATAAATTAATAATAAAGTAATGCATTAAAAATACATTTCAAAAATATTAATAATTTTTTTGTTTGTTAGTTAGAAATATTCGTTAATTTTTTAATTTTTGGGTGTCTCCTCTTCACTAAACACATCATAAGGGTATTGAACTTGAGTTGCCTAGCAAACAAAACCCACACCTTAACCACTTGAACTAGTGGGAATTGACAAAAGTATTAATACATTGAATTTATACTTTATACTCTATTAAATTTGTTATTAGCACTTTATTATTATTAATGTATTAATACTTAAACTTAAACATTTCATTAATGTATTAAATAATAGTACAATAATGCTTTAACACATTAAGGTATTTGTGTATGAATGCATTAAATAATATACCATTATCATTGGTCATGGTTGAACTTCACCATGATTGGCCATGGTTGACCATCACCATGGTTGACTATGGTTGAACTTCACCATGATTGGCTATGGTTGACCAGGGTTGACTATGGCTGCTCATGCCCATGAATGAGCTTCGTAGACCATGCGGAGATGATTATGGTGGGCGATATTGATTATGTTGATGAATAAATGAAGTACATTAGTAAATTACTAAAACATTACTAAATTAATAATAAATTAATACATTAATAATGTATTAATAAGTTAATGTGAAAATACATTAATATACTAAATTACTTATGTATTAATTAGTTAATATGTTAATGACCTATTAATTAATGTATTAATTTGGTTGTTTGTTACATTATGGCATTGGAATAGGTTTGACACATTCAGATAGTGGGTTATGTTCGTGATATTGTGACATTGGGAAATATTCTTCTCATTACAATGGTGGTCCATGTTTTTCACATTTGATACATTGGTTTGTGTACATCACATTGCAACAGTGGGTTCTGGTTGTGACATTGCAATGTATGGAAATTATTGCCACATTATGACGTCAATATATATGCATTGCATTGTGACGTGAGGATATGTTTGTCACATTGCAACAACATGACAATGTTTATCACATTGTGATGTACATTTATGTTCATCGAGTTGTGACGTTATTATTCATATTGCAACAACAAAGCAATGTTCATCACATTGCGACATTTGTTTATGTTCGTCACCTTGCAAACATAAAGGGACATTGAAATGTATTAATAATTAATAAATGAAGTATATTAATAAAGCATTGAAACATTACTAAGGTAATAATAAAGTAATACATTAATAATGTATTAATAAGTTGATGTGATAATATATTAATGTATGAAATTACTAATGTATATATTAATTAATACATTCATGATCTATTAATTAATGTACTAATGTGTTTGTTTGTCACATTATGGCGTTGGAATAGGTTTGACACATTTCAACAGTGGGTTATGTTTGTGACATTGGAACATTGGGAAAGGTTAGTATCATTGCAATGTTGGTCTATATTTGTCGCATTGCCACATTGGTTTGTGTACATCACATTGCAACAATGGGTTGTGGTCGTCACATTGCAATGTTTGAAATTTTTTGTCACATTCTGATGTGAGGATATGTGCATCATATTTGTACGTGAAGATAGGTTCGTCACATTGCGACAACAAGACAATGTACGTAACATTGCAATGCCCGTTTATGGTCATCATGTTATGTTGTTACAATTTATATTTTGAAAACAGGGAAATCTTCATCACATTGCGACATTCATTTATGTTTGTCACATTTCGACATTACTATTCACATTATGACAAAAGGGATTTGTTCATCACATTACGACATTTTTTTATGTTCAACACTTTATGATGTTATTCTTTTTAATAGATTGCAAAGATACTATGTTTTCCATAGTGGGATGTTATTATGTTTGTCACATTGCAACACTATTATGTTGGCCATGTTGTAACATCCATTTTTGTTCATCACATGACATCATAATGTTTTTCTTAGCCACATTATGGCGTTGGTGATAGTGAGTTATGTTTGTGACATTTCCACATTGGGAAATGTACTTTATGTGGTTGTTTATCACATTATGGCATTGGAATAGGTTTAACACATTGTTGATCTATTAATTAATGTAATAATGTGGTTGTTTGTCACATTATAGATCTATTAATTATGGCATTGGAATAGGTTTGTGACATTGTGGATCTATTAATTATTGTACTAATGTTGTTGTTTGTCACTTTAAGGAATTGGAATAGGTTTGACACATTCCAGCAGTGGGTTATGGTCGTGACATTGCGACATTGGGAAAGGTTTGTCTCATTGCAATGATGGTCTATATTTGTCGCATTGCCACATTGGTTTTTGAATATCACATGGAAAGAATGGGTTGTGGTCATCACATTGCGATGTTTGAAAATGTTTGTCACATTTTGATGTCAGGATATGTGCATCACATTGCTATGTATTAATAATCAATAAAGGAAGTACATTAATAAAGTATGAAAACATTAGTAAAGTAATAATAAAGTAATACATTAATAATGTATCAATAAGTTGATGCAACAATACATTAATGTGCCAAAGTAATAATGTATAAATTAATTAATACATTAATGGTCTATGAATTAATGTATTAATGTGATTGTTTGTCACATTATGGTGTTGGAATAGGCTTGACACATTCCAACACGTGGTTATGTTCATGACATTGGTACATTGGGAAAGGTTCATCTCATTGTAATTTTGGTCTATATTTGTTTCATTGCCACATTGGTTTGTTTATATCACATCGCGAAAATGGGTTGAGGTCATCAAATTGTGATGTTTAAAAATGTTTGTCAGATTGTGATGTCACAATATATGCCTAACATTGCTACGTGAAGATATATTTGTGACATTGTGATGACATGACAATGTTTGTCAAGTTGCGATGTTTGTTTATGTTTGTCACGTTGTGACATTACTATTCAGATTCTATCATTAGGTAATTTTCATCACATTCTTACATCCATTTATGTTTTCCACATTGCGAGGTTACTATTCACATTGTGACAAAAGGGCTTTGTTCATCATATTGCGATGTTTGTTTATGTTCAAAACTTTGGAACGTTACTATTTTAGATAGATTGCAATGATTCTATGTTCGACGTAGTGGGATGTTACTATGTTCGTCACATTGCAACATTACTATGTTTGTCATGTTGTAACATCCATTTTTTTTCATGAGATCATAAGGTTTGGATTCACGACAAAGGTTTTTTTTTTCTCATATTATGGCATTAGAATAGGTTTTTCACATTTCTAAAGTGGTGTATGTTCCTCACATTGCGAAGTTTGGAATTTTTCATCTCATTGAAATGTTGGTCTATGTTTTTCAAGTTGCCACATTGGTTTGTGTATATCACATGGTGACAATGCATTGTGGTCATCACATTGGGACATTTGGAAATATTTGTTACATTGTGAAATCATGATATGTGTGGGACATATCAATGGGAGGATATGATTGTCACATTGCAAGAATAGGGCAATGTTAATCACATTGCGACGTCTGTTTATGTTTGTCACATTGTGAGTCACTGTTTTGGAAGATCACAAAATTACTATGTTAATCACATTGGGACATTATTATGTTTGTCACATTGCAACATTACTATTTTCATCACATTGGGATATTATTATGTTTGTCACATTGCAACATTACTATGTTCATTAGATTGTAACTTCTGGTTTTGTTCATTAGATTGCAACATCATGTTATGTTTTTCGCATGACAAGGTTGGTTTGTGTTCGACACATTACAAAAATGAATTTTTGGCCAAGTTATGGACAAGTTAGGACAAAAAAGTCTATATGTTAAAATATAGACTCCAATGGTCTATATTTTAAAATTAATGGCGTCGATTGGCATATACCAACCACTTTTTACTTAAATGTGGTTGTTGCTAGTTGACGGTCGATAAGAGTGGAGAACAACCATTAATATATTAATAGATAATTAATGTATTAATTAATTATTACATTAATTTATACTGTAATTTATTAATATAACACATTAGTTAATAAATAAATAATATATTAAATAATAAATTAATACATTAAAAAAAAAATAATATATTAATAATGTATAGATGCATTAATGTCATATTACATAAAGGTTATAAATTCCCAATAAAATAATGAAATAATCTATTAATTAATGCATTAATACATAAATATGGTAATATGTTAAAGTTTAATGTTTTAATTAATTAATACCTTATTGTAATGTATAAATTAAAGTATCGATACATTCATATATAATGTAATGTAGTATTGTAACATGTTAATTAATAAACACCTTAATAATGTATTGTATCAATTAATTGATACATTAATACATTATAAATTAATATATTGATAAAATAAAAAATATGTAAAATGTAATGTGTTGATGTAATAATGCAATGTATTAGTTAATTAATAATAATACATTATTGCATTAATCATTAAGGTATTAATTAATCAATTAATACATTTATAAAGTATTAATAAATTAACAAAATATTAGGGTATTATTAATTAATATATTAAATTAAAGTATATAAAAAATACAATAATACTTTAAAGTAACAAAGTATTAGTAGTACAATAATAAAGTAAAAATACATTTATAATGTATTCTATAATAATTACATTAAAGTATTACATTATTACAATAAAATATAAACATTATTATAGATTAATTATAAAATATTAAAACATTAATAAAATAATAAAGCATTAATAATGTATTAATATATTGATGTACTAAAATATAAATGTATTAATACATAAATAATGTACGAATACATTGATGTAATAAAATATGATTGTATTAATACATTGACCTAATAATATATTATTGTACTAAAATTTATTAATTAAATAATATATAAATTATTGTATAAAATAATAAACACATTAATGTTTTTAAAGTATTAAATGTATTAAATAATTAAAACATTAATATATCAAAGTATTAAAACATTAATCTATAATTTAATGTATTAATTAATTAATAATAATACATTAATAATTAACTCATAGATGGGGTGATTACGAGCATGACAGGTGGACATTGAGCTGGGAGGACACATGGCCTAGTCTCTGGTAGACCTGTTATCATTTTCTTTATTGTTGGAAGAGATCTATAATGAATGTGAGCAAGCCTTAGATGCCATAGCTCACTTAAGCTGATAATGTCATGTAGTAAGGCTTGAACTAGTTTGATGGTCAACTTGTATAGGTTGTTGTCTCTGATGTCGATTACTTTGAAAGAGTTGATATGAGATTCTTTATGCCATGCAAGTACTTTCCCTTCTAAGAAAGTGAATTTGTAACCCTTGTCTTCAAGAGCCGAAATAGAAACAAGGTTTCTCTTCATTCATGGTACAAATAGGACCTCTTCTAGTTTGAGCCGCATATCTAAATCTAGTTGGAAGGTGGAGGCTCCAACTCCTCTTACGTTGTATCTGACATCATCTCCAAGTACCAAATGAAGATGTTTTTCTTTCTCAATGAAGTGTGTCAAATGATTTCTAATACCGGTCATGTGCTCGGAAGCACCACTAATAATTAGCCAAGTGTTTTCATTGAGATGAACCATACCTGAGAGTGATGAGATGTTGATATCTTCATTGTATTGGAGTTTGGTGTTGACCTTGCTTCCCATCATGAAATTTCTCATCTTTCTAAGTCTTTTCCAGTCCAAGCGTCCAAGTTATAGAGGTGGAATTTCTCTGAAAAAGGAGGTCATATAGATTTTCTGGAAACCCTAGGGGGGTTGTACAATTTCTGCAAATGAGAGAGCATATGTTCTAGAGAAGGATTGTGCAATGGGATATTCAAGACCTATGCTCTGATACCATGTTATTGTTTCATATAATTATGAAGTTCATTTCTTTATCAAATAACCATAACCATAAATGTTGCAACAACCAAGATCACAAGAAGAAACACCATGCACAAGTACACAAGATATATCATGGGAAACCATTCTCAAACAAGGGAGAAAAACCCAGCCAAATCCTTTGATATATTCTTCAAGAGAAAGACCTTCACCACCAAAATGACTTAGCACACGAGAGGGTGCTTAAGCCCTAGAAACCCTAGCACCCAAGAGAGGTGCACACCCTTGCCAAAGAGAAGTACATGCTGAAATTACCAAAACATGTGAGGAGGATATGATTCTTCAATGCAGAATCATTTCCTACTTATATTATACTTTGACTGATTTAGCAAGGGTGTCTTATTAGAAAAACATGGCCGACCTCTCTAATTTAGCACACTTTATAATTATATTTATAATTATAATTAATATCTTCATTATTGATTATCTTCTTAATATTAATTATATTATCATAGGGCCGACCTGTACCCTTTACATAATAACTAGGGTTACAAGTGGGTCTGACTCTTGAACAATATATAGCAAAGGATCTGATACACCCACTAGTGCTCATCCACTAGGGGGCCACATCCATAGGGATACCATAGACTTGAGTCATTGCATTACACAGATGAGCTAGGTCCTCACACGTGCACTTATGCTCATCCATAGTCACATATTCTCTATAGATCCGATTTCCCACTGCCACCAGCAAGAGGATCATCTTGATTCTTCACATCAACTCTGCATCTTATTCAGAGGAGGCCATCACATCATCTTCTTTCTTATTCTCATGATTATGTGGCCATCACTTTTCTGGATTTCTATAACTTAACAGATCACTCTTTACATCGGATAATCATCTGGATTTCTTCTCTCTCATGTCATGGAGGAGGCCATATACATTCCTATCCCCTGTCCCAGGCTGTAACCACAAACCCTTTATTAGGGGCTTTCTCTCAATTTTGTAAGTTGAGAGTAAGACTTCACACAACTGCTATATTCTGCATCTCATGGGTTTTTAAGATGGAGGATACCTCCTATAGCCGCATTCATTAACACCAATGACTTATTAGATCAATTGCAACATGAAAATCACTTCACTCAACTTGATTTTAAATCTATATATCATAAATTCTAGATCAAGGAAGAAGACACTTGGAAGACTACCTTCATAATAAATAAATGTGTATATGAGTGGTTCATAAATCCTTTTGGTTTGATTAATACACATGATACTTTTACACATTTAATGAATGATGTGTTGCGTCCATTCCCATATTCATTTGTCATAGTTTACTTGGGAAACATTTTAATCTTTATTTATACTTTGGAGGAGCATATGTTACATATGAAGCAAGTGTTAGAGACACTAAGGAAACATTGCCTATTAGTAAACATAAATAAATGTGATTTTTATAAGTAGTGTTTAATGTACTTGGATAATATGATTTGTGGAGGTGATTGAATATTGATCTTGTAAATATATCTATGTCACCCTTAAATGGCCCACTCCTACTAATGGCCCACTCAACAAACATCCTTTGAATAACTAAACAAGAAGACTGGCCAAACACCATTCCTAACACTACCTAACTTATAGGAGTCTTTTGAAATGGAAATTATTGAACACTAGTGGATATGATATGGGAGAAATATTAATGAAAGGGGGCAACCCATCTATTATCATTCAAAGCTATTCAATGGAGTAACAATAACTACCATACATAAAGTAACTCCATACCTTCATTCAAGTATGGAAGATTCACTTAGTAAACCTATGTCATAGCATGTTCATTCAAGGGATATTAAATAATACCCTTAATTTCATTTCTACCCCCAAAAATATTTTTGCTATACCCCCTCTTAATTCATATTTAAAACAAATACACCCTATTTTCACCAAATATTATAAGTATTTTATACCCCTTATCATTTTTACTCATAGTATGTTGGTCCTAATATTTTACATATGTATACAAAATTTACTTTAGAAATTGTTGTTTATCATATGCTACTTGATCTTTGAGTCAACATCATCAAACACGTTCCATAGGAATTTGAAGACCATTTCATCTTTATATCCTTCTATGGAATCTATGGTATTTTTTTTTTCTTGTTTAGATACTTTCATGACTCATTGGGAACTTATATAAGGTACAATGATTAGAGATGTATCACCTTGCTCCACCATGAGATGCTTTACTTCCAACAAAAAACTCCCAAAATATAGATCTCCTCAAATTGCCAATTCAATGCACATCACTTCTTACTTAGAACCTCTTGATGATTCCAATAGGAAAAGGTGTCAATAATCCAATACTAGAATTTTCAAGGTATGTAGCCTTTCAACAACACCTTTTACATCCAACTTGATGATGATTTAAACAAATAAATGAATTATAGTTACCAAAGAACCATATATATACTTAGGAGGATAATACAAGATACTTTCTACACAATGTCATGAATGCCTCCCAAGTATAGAATAGGTTACAACATAAATTATTTCAAACTCTATGCAAATGCCTTATTTACAAAAACAATGTCACCTCCAAATAATGTACATACATTAACTTTAAATTAAAGGTCCTTTGACTAAAATATATTCTAATCAAAATCATAGATGATAGTCATCTTCCTCAAGGAATAATTTAAATATTTAGGCTTAGTATGGGATGGATTTTCTTTGCTCTAGTGTTAGGGTTTCTGATGCAGGAGCATCGCAACTACCGAGGCAAGCATGGAGCCAGTGCATATGTTTTTAAACACATGACATATAAACTTGATAAAATTTTTGAGTTTTCATTAAAGATGAAGCGCCATATCCTTCAATGAAACATTTATGAAGGAGCGCCTATTGTATTGTATCAGACCTTGAGCCATACACTCTTGTCTGAATTAGATAGAAGGCATTTAATAGATTTAATGCAGGTAGATAGATGTTTTATTTCCAGATTAGATAGTTTAGAGTTCGAGAGGGAAAACGGATATAGACACCCTCCTTTGTACATTGTAACATAATTCAGAAATTGAGAAGCATTCAGGAAGAGAAGAGCAAGTAGAGAATTGTATGAAGAACACCCATGTACAATTTTGAATTAATAGAAGAGAGTATTTGATTCAAATTCATGGTTAGTGTTGTTTCTCTATGTATCTTGTTCATGTGCTTATGAATGTTTTCTCTCTAGATATGCATTTTCTTTGTATATGTTGTGTATGAGAGTTCAGGGTTGAAACTGAAGTCTGAATGAGAGAGGGAATGAGTTTCAATTGTTTCTCTATCTGAGCCAGGAGATTCCTGCATAGAGTGCAGTTGAATTCATCCGTGGGGAGTGCGTCAATGAAGGCTCAGTAGTTTAATTGTTGTTCTCATTCACCCAGAAGTCGATTTGGGTTGTTGAAGCCGTGCAAGGAAGGCACAGGCTGAAGAAGAAGGAGTCTCAGTTGTGAATCTGAGCAAGGAGCCAAGGACTACTACTGCAGGAAGAGTGCACAGTCTGAAGGATTCAACACTTGAGGAGTTGTCGAATGCCAAGCGTGAGGAGTACACACGAATTCCTCTGAGGGAGTCAGAGTGAATAAGCTCAAGAGGGATAGAACCCTCGTAATATCGTGAAAGAGATCCCAGGGAGTTGAGTTGAGGAAGGTTTCGAGCAGGAGCCGCAAGTGCAGGCTCAGAGGATAAGTATTGGCAACAACACTTAGTCATTTTCAAGAAGTCCTTAAAGAGGAAGAAGTTGACGGTCAAGATTCGCAGGGGGAGATCAACGAAGTCCCGAAAGCCGTCAGATCTCGGGAAAGTTACGCAGACGTTACTCTTCAATGCGCAGGGAAAGAGGCAGAGCTTATCAGAACTCGACTTATCGGAGAATCGGGGTTCCGGAGATAAGAACTTAGCACGTTGAAATCGCGACTAGCGATTTCCCGATGTGATCGAAGTCGTTGATCTGCCGGACACATGTCCAAGGATCTGGAAGAGTCAGCATTCGGTGTTTCGAGATTTCCAGAGGCAGGGAAACTGTTGCAACAAAAATCGCAATCCCGTGATACCTGATCGAGCGTTGAGGAGACGGTGACGTGGGGACAGAGGTCACACGTGCATCAGGGTTCGACAATTCGGGATTCTCGGTGTTGTGAGTTCTACTGCCAGAGGAGTCATGAACTCTGGAACACAATGGTCAAGTAGGATAGGTGTTGATAGTTCAGGGTTTGGGCATTTGTAAGTCCCGTGAACTTCGACCACGGGAATCGCAATACCCCGATACACTATTTCTCGATGAGATTGAAGCCTGTAGCGGGGGAACAAGTGTCAGAAACTAATCCTTGCCGTGTGGTGGACGCCAAGTGGCATCAGAAACTGAGAGTCAGGTATTTTCAAGGTAAGAGGTCTACAACGTCGTGAAGACCGATTTCCCGATGGAACAATCGCCGACCAGAGGAAAGGAGCACGGGCGAACATTCATCAGATTCCGGGGATTGTGAGACCCGAGTGCAGGACTCGCGATCACGCAAGGTCCAATTTCTCGATAGGATAAAGGGAGGTCACCACAAGCATTCTGTGGGTACAGGAAACTTCCGACAAGGGAGTGGAAGAGTATTTTAACTCTTCGAGCCTAAGAAGAAAGGAGGTCCTGGGGGAGGCGGGACGTGTGGGTGGCGCGTTGCTGCACCAAGTGGTATCAGAGTAGGGAGTAACTCTTTGTTTTCTGTGACAGAGAGGAGGAAAAATTTCACCATGCCGCCCAAAAGAGAGAGGCAGTCGCCTGATCTAGAGGACAGGTATGTGGGAAGAAGAGGTAGGCCGGCAGGAAATCCAGAGATGGAAAGACAGATACGAGATCTCAGAGCGAGACTCAAAGAGATGGAAACAACTCAGAGACGCACAGCTGGTTCAGGGGATCTTAGCGATTCCGACAATGAGGTTGAAGCTGAACCACAAGGAGAAGTTGCAGCCAAAGATGCAGCCAATGAGCAGTTAATTAAGGCTATCGCTCGGATGAGTTCAAAGACCAAAATGGATATTCCAGTCTATGAAGGAAGTCTGGATGAAGAAGAGCTGTTGGACTGGATTAGGGCTCTTGACACCTACTTCAATTATGAGGATATCGAAGAGGATAAAAAGGTTAGGCATGTTGTCACGAAGTTGAAGGGACATGCAACATTGTGGTGGGACGAGCTACAAGCAGATAGACGTTCCAAAGGCAAACAAAAGATTAAAAGCTGGGATCGAATGATTTCTAAGATGAAGGCCAAATTCATCCCAAGGGATTATCATATCACTTTGTTCAGGAGAATGCAGAACCTGAGGCAGAAGTTGATGACGGTGAAGGAATACATCGAAGAGTTTTATAAGCTCAATATCAGAGTAGGTCATCATGAGAGCGATGATGAAAAAGTTGCTAGGTATATGAATGGCTTAAGATGCGACATTTAGGATGAATTAAGCCTGACAACCATCAGAACGGTTGAGGATTCTTATCAGATGGCCCTGAAGGCCGAGGAGAAGTTGGGTCGTAAGCAAGGACAACGAGGCCGAGGCAAGAGTCAGCCAAGAGGAAAATTAGTTTCTCAAGAGAGGTCCCAGAAATCTAAGGATGACTGGAAGAAGCCTCAGACCCAAATGGAAAGAGGTGGAAGTTCTCAGCGAGGTCAGCATGCTGAACAACAAAGGCAACGGGTAGAACCGAGCGGAGGATACGCTGATAATAACACTTTTCCTCATACCAAAGGAAGAGGAAGAGGCCGAGGTGGAGTGATCACATGCTTCATGTGTGGAAAGGATGGACATAAGGCAGTTGACTGTCCAGACAGGAAAAAGGACAGAGGAGAAGCTCACATCGCCGAAGGACAAAGGCGAGCTGCTGAAGCAGAATACGTAGAAGACGGAAGGTCTTTGATGATGAGAAAAGTTCTCGTAACACCCGAGAAGGAGGTGGAGGACACAACTCAGAGAAGAAGACTGTTCAGGACAGCCTGCAAAACCAAGGACAGGAAATGCAAGGTCATTGTGGACAGCATAAGCACAGATAATCTCGTTTCGACCGAGATGGTGGAAAAGTTGGAGTTGGAAACAATTGATCACCTGAGTCCATACAAAGTTTCATGGATACAGAAGGGACATCAGGTGAGTGTCACTAAATAGTGTTTAGTTGAATTCAAGATAGGGGGATATAATGATAATATTTTATGTGATGTTATTCCCATGGATGTATGTCATTTATTGCTGGGTAGACCATGGCAATATGACAAAAATGTAGTTCATGATGGGAGAATGAAAACCTATACCCTGGAAAAAAATGGGAGAACCCATAGATTAATTCCAATAAAGGATAAGGAGGTAAAGCCGGAATTAAGAAACACAATACTTATCATGAGTGGGAAGGAGCTTCTTATAGAGATGGAAAAGAAGGAAGATCCACAATTCTTTGTGGTCAGGAAACTGAGAATTGTCCTAACTAGCACAAGAGTGGATGACTTGCCAGTTGAGATTCAGGAACTGCTGGAAGAGTTCACTGACATCATAGTGGACGAACTACCTCGTTCATTGCCACCGATGAGGAGTGTGAGTCATCACATCGACCTCATACCAGGAGCCAGTTTGCCGAATAAGGCTGCGTACAAAATGACGCCATAGGAAAATGAGGAAGTCAATAAGCAGGTCCAGGAGTTATTGGACAAAGGTTTGGTCAGGGAAAGATTAAGTCCATGTGTTGTTCAGACAGTGCTAAGTCCAAAGAATGATGGAGGTTGGAGAATGTGCATCGACTCTAGAGCGATCAACAAAATTACCATCAGGTACAGATTTCCACTGTCGAGGATGGATGATCTGATGGATTGCTTGAGTGGGGAAAATTATTTTTCAAAGATTGATCTAAAGAGCGGATATCACCAGATTCGCATGAGAGAAGGCGATGAATGGAAAACAACATTCAAGATAAATGAAGGTTTGTACGAATGGCTGGTCATGCCGTTTGGTTTGACAAACGCGTCAAACACATTCATGAGGCTGATGAATGAGGTCCTGAAAGAATTCATCGGGAAATTTGTAGTCATATATCTGGATGATATATTGATCTACAGTAAGACGAAGGATGAGAATTTGAAGCATTTGTCCATTGTGATGAGAAAGCTACAACAGGAGAAGTTGTTGATAAATATGAAGAAATATTCATTCATGAAGATAAAGCTCATTTATTTGGGTTTTGTTATTTCGGCAGATGAGTTGAAAATGGATCCAAGTAAGGTGGAAGTGATTAAGAATTGGCCATCACCCAAAAATGTTTTTGAGCTGAGGAGCTTCCATGGTTTGGCTAGTTTCTACCGAAAGTTCATCAGGAATTTCAGTGGGATTAGCGCAACAATGATGGACACGGTGAAAAACAACATAAGTCTTTTCATTGGACAACAGAGGCTGAAAAGAGCTTCAATCTATTAAAGCGAAAGATCACAGAGCAACCAGTGTTGGTGTTGCCAGATTTTCGGAAGACGTTTCAGGTGAAATGTGATGCAAGTGGCTTTGCCATAGGAGCGGTCTTGAGCCAGGAGGATAGACCAATTACATATTACATCGAGAAACTGGATGAGGCAAAACTGAAGTACTCCACGTATGATAAGGAATTTTATGCTATCATCCAGGCCTTAAAAAAGTGGAGGCATTACTTGATCCCAAAGGAATTTGTATTGTATAGTGATAATCATGCATTACAGTTTGTGACTCAGCAAGAGAAGATGAATCAGAAACATGCAAAATGGGTAGAGTATATGCAGAATTTCATGTTTGTGATTAAACACATTTCAGGGACTGCTAACAAAGTGGCTGATACTTTGAGTAGGAAATTTTTGTTGCTGCAGGAATTCCGAGTTAAAACATTGGGCTTTGAAAATCTTAAAGACATGTATGCAGGAGATGCAGATTTCAGAGAAGCGTATGAAGCAACTGAGAATCTAGTTCTCAGAGATCGAAGTCCTTGGACAGATTACATGATCCAGGAGGGATTGTTGTTCAGAGGAAATCAATTGTGCATTCCAAATTGCTCCATGAGGGAGAACTTGATGAAAGAAAAGCAAAGTGGAGGCTTGACAGGGCATTTTGGCCAAGACAAGACCTTTGCGAAGCTGAGCGAATCATATTTTTGGCCAGGCATGTGGGAAGAGGTCAAGATATTTGTTGACAGATGTCGAATTTGTCAGCATTCGAAGGGGAGAAAGCAGAATGCAGGGTTGTATCATCCATTGCCCATACCTGAGAGGCCATGGGAGGCAATTAGCATGGATTTTGTATTGGGTTTGCCGAGGACGCAAAGAGGTGTTGATTCCATCTTTGTGGTGGTAGACAGGTTTTCAAATATGGCACATTTTACACCATGCCAGAAGACCAGCGCTGCGACTCACATCGCGAACTTGTTTTTCAAGGATATCATTCGACTCCATGGATTGTCGAGAAGCATTGTATCGGACAGGGATACAAAATTCATCGGACATTTCTGGAGGACACTCTAGAAGAAGATGGGAACTGATTTGATGTTCAGTTCAACCTATCATCCACAGAAAGATGGGCAGACAGAAGTGGTAAACAGAAGTCTAGGAGACCTGCTGTGGATTTTAGTGATGGAACACCACAACAGTTGGGAAAGTGTATTTCCACAGGCAGAGTTCGCTTACAATGATTCAGTGAATCGAAGCACAGGGAGAAGTCCATTTGAGATAGTATACGACAGATGGCCAAAAGGTGTTTCGGAGCTGAGGGATTCAGAACAAATCATGACAAAGAGCACAAGCGTTGAAAAATTCGCAGAGGCGATGCAGGATCTTCACAGCAGGGTGAAGCAGCGATTGACAGAGTCAAACCAAGAGTACAAACGCAGAGCAGATAAACATAGGAGACAACTTCAATTTGAGGTTGGTGATCTGGTTCTGGCACATCTAAGGAAAGAAAGGTTCCCAAGAGGAACATACAACAAGCTCAAAATGAAGAAAATTGGACCATGTAGAGTCCTGCAGAAGTTGGGAGAAAATGCTTATGAGATTGAATTGCCAGATGAGATCGGAATATCTCCGACATTCAATGTCTCAGACTTATATCCCTATAAGGCTGAGGAAGCAGGAGCTGAGAGTGATGAACAACCAGAAATCCAGTGGCAGAAGCAGATGCCCACTGCAGAAAGGCCACAAATGGAGTACATACTGGACAAGCGAGTGGGAAAGAAGACCAGGCGAAAGTAGTATTTCGAGTACCTGTTCAAGTGGAAGAATCACCGAGTAGAAGATGCTAGCTGGGAAAATGAAGCAATGATACATAAGCATGGACAGACCGTGCAGGAACTCATGGACAGGAGCCCATGAAAATTTTCAAGCCGAGGAGTATGATGCAGGAGCATCGCGACTACCGAAGCAAGCATGGAGCCAGCGCACGTGTTTTTAAACACATGGCATATAAACTTGATAAACTTTTTGAGTTTTCATTAAAGATGAAGCGCCATATCCTTCAATGAAACATTTATGAAGGAGCGCCTGTTGTATTGTATCAGTCCTCGAGCCATACACTCTTGTCTGAATTAGATAGAAGGCATTTAATAGATTTAATGCAGGTAGATTGATGTTTTATTTCCAGATTAGACAGTTTAGAGTTCAAGAGGGAAAACGGATATAGACACCCTCCTTTGTACATTGTAACATAATTCAAAAACTGAGAAGCATTCAGGAAGAGAAGAGGAAGCAGAGAATTGTATGAAGAGCACCCATGTACAGTTTTGAATTAATAGAAGAGTCTTTGATTCAAATTCATGGTTAGTGTTGTTTCTCTGTGTATCTTGTTCATGTGCTTATGAATGTTTTCTCTCTAGATATGAATTTTCTTTGTATATGCTATGTATGAGAGTTCAGGGTTGAAACTGAAGTCTAAATGAGAGAGGGATTGAGTTTCAATTGTTTCTCTATCTGAGCCAGGAAATTCCTGCATAGAGTGCAGTTGAATTCATTCATAGGGAGTGCGTCGATGAAGGATCAGTAGTTTAACTGTTGTTATCATTCACCCAGAAGCTGATTTGGGTTGTTGAATCCATGCAAGGAAGGCACAGGATGAAGAAGAAGGAGTCTCAGTTGTGAATCTAAGTGAGGGGCCAAGGACTGCTGCTGCAGGAAGTGCGTAGAGTCTAAAGGATTCAACACTTGAGGAGTTGTTGAATGCCAAGCGTGAGGAGTACACATGAATTCCTCTGAGGGAGTCAGAGTGAATAAGCTCAAGAGGGATAGAACCCTCGTAATATCGTGAAAGAGAGCCCAGGGAGTTGAGTTGAGGAAGGTTTCGAGCAGGAGCCACAAGCGCAGGCTCGGAGGATAATTCTCGACAACAACACTTAGTCATATTCAAGAAGTCCTTAAAGAGGAAGAAGTCGACGATCAAGATTCACAGGGGGAGATCAGCGAAGTCCCGATAGCCATCAGATCTCAGGAAAGTTGCGCAGAGGTTAAGCTTCAATGCGCAGGGAAAGACGCAGAGCTTATCGGAACTCGACTCATCGGAGAATCGGGGTTCCGGAGATAAGAACTTAGCACATTGAAATCGCGACTAGCGATTTCCTGATGTGATCGGAGTCGTTGATCTTTCGGACATGTGTCCAAGGATCTGGAAGAGTCGGCATTCGGTGTTTCGGGATTTCCAGAGGCAGGGAAACCGTTGCAACAGAAATCGCGATCCCGCGATACCCGATCGAGCGTTGAGGAGACGGTGTCTTGGGGACAGAGGTCACACGTGCATCGGGGTTCAGCAATTTAGGATTCTCAGTGTTGTGAGTTCTGCTGCCGGAGGAGTCACGAACTCTGAAACATGATGGTCAAGCAGGACAGGTGTTGATAGTTCGGGGTTCGGGCATTTGTAAGTCCCGTGAACTTCGACCACGGGAATCACGATACCCCGATACACGATTTCCCGACGAGATTGAAGCCTGTAGTGGGGGAACAAGTGTCGGAAACTAAGCCTTTCCGTGTGGTGGACGCCAAGTGGCATCGGAAACTGGGAGTTGGGGATTTGCAAGGTAAGAGGTCTACAACCTCATGAAGACCGATTTCTCAATGGAACAATCGTCGACCAGAGGAAAGGAGCACGGGCGAACATTCATCAGGTTTCAGGGATTGTGAGACTCGAGCGCAGGACTCGAGATCACACGAGATCCGATTTCCCGATAGGATAAAGGGAGGTCACCACGAGCATTCTGTGGGTACAGGAAAATTCCGACAAGGGAGTGGAAGAGTATTTTAACTCTTCGGGCCTAAGGAGAAAGGAGCTCCTAGGGGAGGCGGGACGCGTGGGTGGCACGTTGCTGCACCAAGTGGTATCAGAGCGGGGAGTAACACTTTGTTTTATGCGACAGAGAGGAGGAAAAATTTCACCATGCCGCCCAAAAGAGAGAGGCAGTCATCTTATCCAGAGGACAGGTATGTGCGAAGAAGAGGTAGGCCGGTAGGAAATCTAGAGATGGGAAGACAAATACGAGATCTCAGAGCGAGACTCAAAGAGATGGAAACATCTCAAAGATGCACAGCTGGTGCAGGGGATCTTAGCGATTTCGACAATGTGGTTGAAGCTGAACCACAAGGAGAAGTTGCAGTCGAAGATGCAACCAATGAGCAGTTAATTAAGGCTATCGCTCGGATGAGTTCAAAGACCAAAATGGATATTCCAGTCTATGAAGGAAGTCTGGATGCAGAAGAGTTGTTGGACTGGATTAGGGCTCTTGACACCTACTTCGATTATGAGGATATCAAAGAGGATAAAAAGGTTAGGCATGCTATCACAAAGTTGAAGGGACATGCAGCATTGTGGTGGGACGAGCTACAAGCAGATAGACGTTCCAAAGGAAAACAGAAGATTAAAAGTTGGGATCGAATGATTGCTAAGATGAAGGAGAAATTCATCCCAAGGGATTATCAGATCACTCTGTTCAGGCGAATGCAGAACCTGAGGCAGAAGTTGATGATGGTGAAGGAATACATCGAAGAGTTTCATAAGCTCAATATCAGAGTAGGTCATCGAGAGAGCGATGATGAAAAAGTTGCCAGGTATATGAATGGCTTAAGATACGACATTCAGGATGAATTAAGCCTGACAACCATCAGAACGGTTGAGGATGCTTATCAGATGGTCCTGAAGGCTGAGGAGAAGCTGGGTCGTAAGAAAGGATAGCGAGGCCGAGGCAAGAGTCAGCCAAGAGGAAAATCAGTTTCCCAAGACAGGTCCCAAAAATCTAAGGATGACTGGAAGAAGCCTCAGACCCAAATGGAAAGAGGTGGAATTTCTCAGCGAGGTCAGCATGCTGAACAACAAAGGCAACAGGTAGAACCGAGTGGAGGATACACTGATAATAACACTTTTCCTCGTACCAGAGGAAGAGGAAGAGGCTGAGGTGGAGTGATCACATGCTTCACGTGTGGAAAGGATGGACACAAGGAAGTTGACTGTCTAGACAGGAAAAAGGACAGAGGAGAAGCTCACATCGCCAAAGCACAAAGGCGAGCTGCTAAAGCAGAAGACGCAGAAGACGGAAGGTCTTTGATGATGCGAAAAGTTCTCGTAACACCCAAGAAGGATGTGGAGGACACAACTCAAAGAAGAAGACTGTTCAGGACAGCCTGCAAAACCAAGGACAGGAAATGCAAGGTCGTTGTGGACAACGGAAGCATAGATAATCTCGTTTCGACCGAGATGGTGGAAATGTTGGAGCTGGAAACAACTGATCACCCGAGTCCATACAAAGTTTCATGGCTACAGAAGGGACATCAGGTGAGTGTCACTAAACAGTGCTTAGTTGAATTCAATATAGGGGGATATAATGATAAGATTTTATGTGATGTTATTCCCATGGATGTATGTCATTTATTGCTGGGTAGACCATGGAAATATGATAGAAATGTAGTTCATGATGGGAGAATGAACACCTATACCCTGGAAAAAAATGGGAGAACCCATAGATTATTTCCAATAAAGTATAAGGAGGTAAAGCCGAAAGTAAGCAACACAATACTTCTCATGAGTGGGAAGGAGTTCTTACAGAGATGGAAAAGAAGGAAGATCCATAATTCTTTGTGGTCAGGAAACCGAGAATTGTCCTGACTAGCACAAGAGTGGATGACTTACCAGTTGAGATTCAGGAACTGCTGGAAGAGTTCACTGACATCATAGTGGATGAACTACCTCGTTCGTTGCCACCGATGAGGAGTGTGAGTCATCACATTGACCTCATACCAGGAGCCAGTTTGCCGAATAAGGCTATGTATAGATTGACGCCACAGGAAAATGAGGAAGTCAAGAAGCAGGTCCAGGAGTTATTGGACAAAGGTTTGGTTAGGGAAAGCTTAAGTCCATGTGATGTTCCGATAGTGATAAGTCCAAAGAAGGATGGAGGTTGGAGAATGTGCACCGACTCTAGAGCGATCAACAAAATTACCATCAGGTACAAATTTCCACTGCCGAGGAATGATGATCTGATGGATTTCCTGAGTGGGGAAAATTATTTTTCAAAGATTGATCTGAAGAGCGGATATCACCAGATTCGCATGAGAGAAGGAGATGAATGGAAAACAACATTCAAGACAAATGAAGGTTTGTACGAATGGTTGGTCATGCCATTTGGTTTGACAAATGCGTCGAGCACATTCATGAGGCTGATGAATGAGGTCCTGAAAGAATTCATTGGGAAATTTGTAGTCGTATATCTGGATGATATTTTGATCTACAATAAGATGAAGGTTGAGCATTTGAAGCATTTGGCCATTGTGATGAGAAAGCTACAACAGGAGAAGTTGTTGATAAATATGAAGAAATCTTCATTCATGAAGACAAAGCTCATTTATTTGGGTTTTGTTATTTCAGCAGATGAGTTGAAAATGGATCCAAGTAAGGTGGAAGTGATTAAGAATTGGCCATCACCCAGAAATGTTTTTGAGGTGAGGAGTTTCCATGGTTTGGCTAGTTTCTACCGAAAGTTCATCAGGAATTTCAGTGGGATTAGCGCAGCAATGATGGACACGGTGAAAAAATGACATAAGTCTTTTCATTGGACAACAGAGGCTGAAAAGAGCTTCAATCTGTTGAAGCGAAAGATCACAGATCAACCAGTGTTGGTGTTGCCAGATTTTCGGAAGACGTTTCAGGTGAAATGTGATGCAAGTGGCTTTGCCATAGGAGAGGTCTTGAGCCAGGAGGATAGACCAATTTCATATTATAGCGAGAAACTGGATGAGGAAAAACTGAAGTACTCCACGTATGATAAGGAATTTTATGCTATCATCCAGGCCTTGAAAAAGTGGAGGCATTACTTGATCCCAAAGGAATTTGTATTGTATAGTGATAATCATGCATTACAGTTTGTGACTCAGCAAGAGAAGCTGAATCAGAAACATGCAAAATGGGTAGAGTATATGCAGAATTTCACATTTGTGATTAAACACATTTCAGGGACTGCTAACAAAGTGGTTGATGCTTTGAGCAGGAAATGTTTGTTGCTGCAGGAATTCCGAGTTAAAACATTGGGCTTTGAAAATCTTAAAGACATGTATGCAGGAGATGCAGATTTCAGAGAAGCATATGAAGCAGCTGAGAATCCAGTTCTCAGAGATCGAAGTCCTTGGATAGATTACATGATCTAGGAGGGATTGCTGTTTAGAGGCAATCAATTGTGCATTCCGAATTGCTCCATGAGGGAGAACTTGATGAAAGAAAAGCACAGTGGAGGCTTGGCAGGGCATTTTGGCCAAGACAAGACCTTTGCGAAGCTGAGCGAATCATATTTTTGGCCAGGCATGCAAGGAGAGGTCAAGATATTTGTTGACAGATGTCGAATTTGTTAGCATTTGAAGGGGAGAAAGCAGAATGCAAGGTTGTATTATCCATTGCCCATACCTGAGAGGCCATGGGAGGCAATTAGCATGGATTTTGTATTGGGTTTGCCAAGGACGCAAAGAGGTGTTGATTCCATCTTTGTGGTGGTAGACAGGTTTTCAAAGATGGCACATTTTATACCATGCCAGAAGACCAGTGATGCGACTCACATCGCGAATTTGTTTTTCAAGGAGATCATTCGACTCCATGGATTGTCGAGAAGCATTGTATCGGAAAGGGATACAAAATTCATCGGACATTTCTGGAGGACACTCTGGAAGAAGATAGGAACTGATTTAATGTTCAATTCATCCTATCATCCACAAACATATGGGTAGACAGAAGTGGTCAACAGAAGTCTAGGAGACCTACTGAGGAGTTTAGTGATGGAACACCACAGCAGTTGGGAAAGTGTATTGCCATAGGTAGAGTTCGCTTACAATGATTCAGTGAATCGAAGCACATGGAGAATTCTGTTTGAGGTAGTATATGGCAGACAGCCAAATTTTTTTTCGGAGCTGAGGGATTCGGAACAAATCATGACAAAGAGCGCAAGCGCTAAAACATTCGCAGAGGCGATGCAGGATCTTCACAGCAGGGTGAAGCAGCGATTGACAGAGTCGAACCAGGAGTACAAACACAGAGCATATCAACATAGGAGACAACTTCAATTTGAGGTTGGTGATCTGGTTCTGGCACATCTAAGGAAATAAAGGTTCCCAAGGGGAACATACAACAAGCTCAAAATGAAGAAAATTGGACCATGCAGAGTCCTGTAGAAGTTGGGAGAAAATGCTTATGAGATTTAATTGCCAGATGAGATCAGAATATCTCCAACATTCAATGTCTCAGACTTATATCCCTATAAGGCTAAGGAAGCAAGAGATGAGAGTGATGAA
Organism: Picea sitchensis; assembly: GCA_010110895.2. Taxonomy (NCBI): domain Eukaryota; kingdom Viridiplantae; phylum Streptophyta; class Pinopsida; order Pinales; family Pinaceae; genus Picea; species Picea sitchensis. The sequence goes on along the minus strand of SNQJ01S0001997.1, from coordinate 281,172 downwards.
CAACCAGAAATCTAGTGGAAGAAGCAGATGCCCACTGCAGAAAGGCCACAAATGGAGTACATACTGGACAAGCGAGTGGGAAAGAAGACCAGGCGAAAGCAGTATTTCGAGTACCTGGTCAAGTGGAAGAATCACCCAGTAGAAGATGCTAGCTGGGAAAACGAAGCAATGATACAGAAGCATGGAAATACTGTGCAAGAACTCATGGACAGGAGCCCATGAAAATTTTCAAGCCGAGGAGTATGATGCAGGAGCATCACGACTACCGAAGCAAGCATGGAGCCAACGCATGTGTTTTTAAACACATGACATATAAACTTGATAAAATTTTTGAGTTTTCATTAAATATGAAGCGCCATATCCTTCAATGAAACATTTATGAAGGAGCGCCTGTTGTATTGTATCAGACCTCGAGCCATACGCTCTTGTCTGAATTAGATAGAAGGCATTTAATAGATTTAATGCAGGTAGATAGATGTTTTATTTCCAGATTAGAGAGTTGAGAGTTCGAGAGGGAAAACGGATATAGACACCCTCCTTTGTACATTGTAACATAATTCAGAAATTGAGAAGCATTCAGGAAGAGAAGAGCAAGCAGAGAATTGTATGAAGAACACCCATGTACAGTTTTGAATTAATATAAGAGAGTCTTTGATTCAAATTCATGGTTAGTGTTGTTTCTCTGTGTATCTTGTTCATGTGCTTATGAATGTTTTCTCTCTAGATATGCATTTTCTTTGTATATGCTGTGTATGAGAGTTCAGGGTTGAAACTGAAGTCTGAATGAGAGAGGGAATGCGTTTCAATTGTTTCTCTATCTGAGCCAGGAGATTCCTGCATAGAGTTCAGTTGAATTCATCCGCGGGGAGTGCGTCGATGAAGTCTCAGTAGTTTAATTGTTGTTCTCATTCACCCAGAAGTCAATTTGGGTTGTTGAAGCCGTGCAAGGAAGGCACAGGATGAATAAGAAGGAGTCTCAGTTGTGAATTTGAGTGAGGAGCCAAGGACTGCTGCTGCAGGAAGTGCGTAGAGTCTGAAGGATTCAACACTTGAGGAGTTGTTGAATGCCAAGCGTGAGGAGTACACACGAATTCCTCTGAGGGAGTCAGAGTGAATAAGCTCAAGAGGGATAGAACCCTCGTAATATCGTGAAAGAGAGCCCACGGAGTTGAGTTGAGGAAGGTTTCGAGCAGGAGCCGCAAGCGCAGGCTCGGAGGATAAGTCTCGGCAACAACACTTAGTCATTTTCAAGAAGTCCTTAAAGAGGAAGAAGTTGACGGTCAATATTCGCAGGGGGAGATCAACGAAGTCCCGACAGCCGTCATATCTTGGGAAAGTTGCACAGAGGTTAAGTTTCAATGCGCAGGGAAAGACGCAGAGCTTATCGGAACTCGACTCATCGGAGAATCGGGGTTCCGGAGATAAGAACTTAGCACATTGAAATTGCGACTAGCGATTTCCTGATGTGATCGGAATCGTTGATCCGCCAGAGACGTGTCCAAGGATCTGGAAGAGTCGGCATTCAGTGTTTCAGGATTTTCGGAGGCAGGGAAACCGTTGCAATAGAAATCGTGATCCCGCGATACCCGATCGAGCGTTGAGGAGATGGTGACGTGGGGACAGAGGTCACACTTGTATCGGGGTTTGACAATTTGGGATTCTCGTTGTTGTGAGTTCTGCTGTCGGATGAGTTGCGAACTCCAAAACATGATGGTCAAGTAGGACAGGTGTTGATAGTTCAGGGTTCAGGCATTTGTAAGTCCCGTGAACTTCGACCACGAGAATCACGATACCCTGATACACGATTTGTCGATGAGATTGAATCCTGTAGTGAGGGAACAAGTGTCAGAAACTGAGCCTTTCTGTGTGGTGGATGCCAAGTGGCATCGAAAACCGGGAGTCGGGGATTTGCAAGGTAAGAGGTCTACAACCTCGTGAAGACCAATTTCTCGACGGAACAATCGCCGACCAGAGAAAAGAAGCACGGGCGAACATTCATCGGGTTTCGGGGATTGTGAGACCCGAGCGCAGGACTCGCGATCACGCGAGGTCCGATTTCCCGATAGGATAAAGGGAGGTCACCACGAGCATTCTGTGGGTACAGGAAACTTTCGACAAGGGAGTGGAAGAGTATTTTAACTCTTTGGGCCTAAGGAGAAAGGAGGTCCTGGGGAGGCGGGACGCGCGGGTGGCGCGTTACTGCACCAGTTTCCCGATTGTATTTGACTTTACACCCAAAATGTTTGGTGACTTGAAGCCCCACCACTCCTTTAAATTTTGGATTGTTGAACACCCATCATCACCCCCAATTTTTATTTTTATTTTTATGTATACCCCTATTTTAATTTTAAAAATCCCCTCATCACCTTAATACCATCCAAACTATTGACTTACCTTTCAATTAGTTTTAAAATACAAAAATGAACCCATGTGATATGATATGGTTTACTGATGAATTTACCATGGGTTCAAGCAATGAATAAATGAAATCATTATCTATTAGGTAAGGATACCATCATCCATTAATCATGAGCCTCAATAATACTTGGAGGCTCATAGTAAGGTCCAATAAGCAAGATAGTATCAATGTATATTTTTTATACTCCAATGCTATTTGTTGATTACATAATGAGGGAACTAACAACAATTTAGATGATTTTATATCCAAACCACTAACACAAAAATTTACAAATTTCGGATCCATTATACACATGCATCCATTCACTCATGAAGCATCTAGATAGGACTATGTGGAAGGTGAGGACTCCAAGAAGGTGTCACATTATATGCAAGGAAAACAAGAACAAAAATATGTTGATTACCATCTCCAATATGGATTACTCTACAAGATGGGGAATATTTGTATACCAAAGTAGATGATTACCATATCCAATATGGTTTACTCTACAATATGGGGAAGCTTTTTTACCAAAAAAAGAAAGAGTACAACTGATAAGGGAGGCTCATGTTAAAATATTCGATGTGCTCATTTTACCATAGAAAATATTATGATATTTTCACCCAACCACAGGTACACAGCCACCCCCAAGCACCATAACCTTTGTTAGATATATTGATTTGAATGCAACACTAGAACCAACAGATAACAAATAGAGTGCATCTTTCTCCAAAGATAACTCACCAGACAGAAAGTCCCAAAACCACAGAACAAGAATACTACTCAATTGCAGCAGTTGCAGTTGCAGTTACCAAGAATACCACTAAGAATATCAGAATACCACTAATAATTTCATCAATAATACCACCAAGAGATACTAGGAGGTAGGGTGGATATATTAAGCTAGATAGTGCTAGAGAGAGAGACCAAGAACCACCCCAGAAGATCCACCTTCCATCCTTGCAGTTGTTGCTCCAAACTTGCACTAGACTTGACTGAGAGAGTGAGTGAAGTGAGTGAGTAAAAATGAGTTATACCATCTCTTATTTATAGTGGTTCTTGTCACCTGTTTGGGATGAATTTTCCTTTTAGAGGCTAATAATTTAATATTAATTCTTTTACTGAGCCAAATTGTCTTCTAGGATTTTTACACATATGTTTAGGATTTCTCTTGCTTCCAAAATATTCCATTCTAGCCAAAGGTTACACATGGAGGTTAATACCTCTCACAGCTACCATAATATAAACACTCCCTCCTACCTAGGGAGGTATTAACTGTAATGGTCTCAAACACATCCATCCATTTCACATGGTATGGTAAAGGCTCACATAGTATTGTAGACCATTCTACATGTAGCATCATCTTAGCCACACAAGGTATCTCATGATCATGTAGATCAAGTAATGAGAATCATCATCACTATCGATCTAGATGAAAATCACCTCCCACACTATTGATTGGCACACCAACCTAGGAAACACCTTCAACACTACTGGTAATCTCCATGGAAATACAATAGTAGTACACAGTTACTACAATTCCATCCAATAGATCACAATAGTGTCAATCCATAGTAGTACTGACTATTATCCAGTGGTACACAACCACTCCCAGTAGTGTACAACTACTATTGTAGTAGCCATAAAAAAAAATACAAAATTTAATTATAATTTAGCATATAATTCTTTCTTTATACTAAAATAATTCAAACACCAAGATATCAGCATATGATATTCAAAAAATTAAAATTAAAATTTTTATCCACAGCATAAGAATTACTCAACAGAATAATCAAATTACCTCTCCCTGATTCTAAATCCCCCGTCGATCTGGTTGTTCGTTGCTGAACTATGTCAAACACTGCCCAAAACCGAGCTTCCACCCTGCCAACTAGGACAACTTCCTAGCTCCAGGATACCAAATGGATATCTTGGCCCCCGTGCCCAAAACCTCCAGCAAACTAATGCCCCCTGTACCAATCCTCCCCACTACAAAAATCAAACTCTCCTCTCTCCAAATCCAAGAGAACCCCCCCATAATAAAATCCCCCGTAGAATGATAATTCCCCTTCTCTCGTAAACCTCCTCCGCTCATATCCTCCTTCACCACCCTTTCTCCTCATTTATTTTCTTATCTCTGCATTCATTACCTTATCCACATAGTTAATGCCCCTTATCCCATTATTCACGTTCCTTATCCGTTTATTAATTCCCCTTATCCCCTCCATATACGTAATCTTTAATTTAACAATATAATTTATTAACCTTATTAAATTTATTACCCTGTTCATTCAATGTGATAGGTAATTAATTTAATTAATTAATTAATCAAAATTATAACAATTAATTAACTAATAAATATTTAATTAATATTATTATTCCAATCTTTGTTTAGTTAAAACCATGTTAAGACAATTAATCACCTAATTAATTTTGCTTAATAATCCCTAAGCATATATTCTACTAGGGTTTTTACATACACCCACCCTTCAGGAAACTTCATCCCGAAATTAAGGTGTCTTATGGTACAAAGGAAAAGAAACCTGGGTCACATATTCATAACAATTAACCGACATTATCAGTAAGTAAGTCAAGAAAATTCATGCATACTAGTGTATATGTACAAGAAATGCATGTGTAGCTAGTACATGCAAGTCTCGTGGATGTACTAATAATCAAAACTACCATGCTTTAGTAATTTATGTATGCATCCAATCCAGTCAGCAAGACTAGTCTTTTATAAAAGACAACAAACCTATCAATTGTTTGAGAAATCATTTAATTACTATTATCCAATTCAACAAATTTTATTTAGACAACTGTGGTTTAGTTACGTAATTATGAATATTCATATATACACATTTTTTTTTTTTTTTTGAAGGGAAAACATTAAATTCCACCACAAGACAGATCTCCATACCTTCTCAACTATTACTACTCATCCTTCCTCCCTAACCTACTTCCATCTCCATTCCTATCCTTCCTCTGC
>SNQJ01S0001997.1:252385-266457 GCA_010110895.2 Picea sitchensis | reverse complement strand
ACAATTAATTAACTAATAAATATTTAATTAATATTATTATGCCAATCTTTGTTTAGTTAAAACCATGTTAAGACAATTAATCACCTAATTAATTTTGCTTAATAATCCCTAAGCATATATTCTACTAGGGTTGTTACAACTATCTAGTGACACACAGTCACTACTAGTAGAATACTTCCACCATAGTATCACATAGATGATGTCCATAGACCCACAATATCCATTGCAATCAGCTACAAGATATCACCATGTTGTACAACAATCTCCTAACATCAAATCATATCATCATCTGCATCATCTCTTGAGGCGATACTCCATCTGAATAATCAGGCATGATGCTGAATAAGTCATGTCATAGACTTAACACACTCAATAGAGTGTCTCACATAAGTCACTCACTCAATAGAGTTATAACAGGACCATTCTTCTAATTGAGACATACATCCTAGAAGAATAGTTGTGCCAATAGATGTTGAATCTCTCCACTGTATCATCTATAAACTGTACTAGCATGATGCAAATGCATCATATCTAAGTTTCACTAGCATGATGTGGAATACCATCTACATAATCTCTAAGCCATACTACCATGATGTGAATGCATCATATCTAGGTTGTATTGGCATTATGTAGATCAATGCCTTTGCATCATCTCTAAATTGTATGATCATATCTAAGCTGTATTAGCATGATGCTATGCATCATATCTAAGATGTACTAGCATGAGTATATATAGTATGATGTGAGTCATATGCATCATCTCTACATTGTATGATCATATCTAAGATGTACTATCATGATGCTCTACATCATATATAAGTTGTACTATCATGATCATATCTAGCATGATGCGAGTCATATGGAATAATCATCATCTTGAATATGTACTAGCATGATGCCAATGCATCATACATAATATGTACTAACATGATGCGTCTCAAGAAATTTGTATCATATCTAAGGTGTACTAGCATGATGCTAAAGCATCATATCTAAGCTATACTAGCATGATACAAACCAACAATATGTTAACCTAGACCATTCTCCATAGGGAGAATGCCTGTTCGCTATCACACTAACTATCCATGATGTCATATCAACACTCCCTCCCAACCAAGGAAGTCATATGCTCCCTTTCAACCAAGGGAGTAATCTCCATGAGTCCCAACTTGTCCTTCAAGTATGCAAACTTTATCTTGGATAGAGGCTTCATCAAAATATTAGTTGTCTGCTCATCGATGGAGATGTACTTGAGAATCAGTTCTCCCTTCTTGACTTTATCACAAAGAAAACAACACTTTCTCTCAATGTTATTTGACCTATCATGGAACAAGGGGTTCTCTAAAAGATTCACACAACTTTTCTTATCACAATATATCACAATTGAATCTAGCACCTAATCAAATAGTCCAAAAACCAGCTTACAAAGCCATACTGCTTCTGTAAAAGCATCACAAGATGCAATATACTTTTCTTCTGCAATGTTGAGTGCAACATAATTCTATTTCTTGTTATCCCATGATATCATAGCAGATCCCAAACTGAAACATATACAAAAATTACTATTTTTGTCATCTGCACTCCCTACCCAATCTGAATTAGTAAATCCATGCAGTTGTACATCATTGTTTGAGACATACCTCAAACCATAATTTAGCGTCCCATGAATATATCTCAAAATGTGCTTTGCAACTATCCAATGCTCATGTATAGGTTCCACTTAGAACTAGCTCAACTTGTTCACAACAAAGAAAATGTTCGGCCATGTATTAACCAAATACATCAATGATCTAATCAACTGCTAATACAGGGACACATCTACTGGATTAGAATCAGAGTCTCTCAACTATCACCATGGGAGTTTCCATGGATTTTCAATCTATCATTCCAAACTTCTGAAGGATCTTTACAACATACTTCCCTTTCCCTAGAAATATTTCACCATGCTTCTGCCATACTTCTAGTCCCAAATAATAATGCATGAGATTAAGATCCTTCATATTGAATTCAGAGGCTAACTCCCTCGTACACTAAATAATGAGAGGCTCTACACCAAGCTCTTATAACTTGCTTGCGTCCATACAAGGCCTTTTTTAATATGCATACATGGGTTTCTCTCAAGTGTACCTCAAAACCTTGAGGTTTCTCTATATATACTTATTCCTCAATTACTCCATTGATAAAAGTGATCTTTACATCCATATGATGTAAACTCCAACTCATGGATATTGCAAGATATATGATGGCTCTAATAGAGGTGTATCTCCAAACTAGAGCAAACATCTCATCATAGTCTTCTCCCTCCTACTCAGAGAACCATTTAGCCACAAATATTTCCTTTTATTTATCGATACTTCTATCCACTACATGATTTATCTTGTAAACCCATTTTTAAGTGACTATAGAATTTCCTTTAGTTCTAGGCTGATTGATATTTTTTCATCATAGATTTCTTCCATTCTTTCTTCTTGACTGCTTCTTCAAAGGTGGAAGGTTCTGCATTGAGATGTTCTGGAGAACATGTAGTTTATTCCTCAAGACCTTCATGTTATTCTTCATCGTTGGGATCCATGGAATCTTCTATAGATTTTCTAAAGCCAATATTTTCATCAAAATTCACATCTCTACTGATTTCAACCTTTTGTTGACCTGGAGCATAGATTCTGTAATATTTTGATGACTCACTATATCCAATGAATATTCCCTTCTTTCCTGAAGGTTCCAACTTCTTTCTTTTGTCCTTGGGAACATGGATATAGGAAGGACAACCAAATATCCTCAAGTGTTCAACACTTGAGTTGTTTTTGGAGAAAGCTTCTTCTAGAGTCATGTTCTTCAATATACAATGAGGACTTCTATTATGAACATATATGGCTGTCACATCTACTTGTCCYGATAGAACCATGGATAGATTCTAGTCATTCATCATTTCCTTAACATATTCTTCAATGGATTGGTTCTTTMTTTCTACCACACCATTATATTTGAGGATTATGTGGGACAATTAGTTCTTGCTTAATCACGACTACTTTACAATAGGCAATGAGCTCCTCACCACTTGATGGAGTCATCTACTCCATGTTTGAAACTGTCATTGYAGCTCCTTCTCAAGATATTTCCTATGACCTACCTGGAAAAATAACAACACGAGTAAGAGTATTTCCAATAACATTTTCATCAGAACATATCTATATTTATCATAGAATTTCCAAGGTGACCTTCCCAAGAGAAAAACAAGAGATATCTCCTAGAGGAGAAATTAGTTCATTTTGCAAACAAGTGCAATAGGCATCTATATCAATAGTACTTACATGCAACCAAGTATACCTGAAAATAATAGAACCTTTCAAATATTGTTATCACAACTATATTGTTTACTTGTACTATAAAAAATATCAAAATTGATATGTGCAAATTGAAACGTAACAATTTGATCAATAAAACCTAGAACCTGGAGCCTCAACTGCTTGTTCCTCTGAATGTACTAAATACAAGATCATTTCTTGGATAAGGTCTCTTGTACATTCCTTGCAAAAGACACTCATGCTTTGCTAGATGATATAACATGAAAAGCATATACAAGTGCACACCTTTGAAATTTGCAACATTGTTCAACTTGTCTTCTAATCTGAAACTAAACACCATCTTGACAAGAAGAGGTTAGAAACTGAATCATAAATATTCAATGATTAGAACAAGATAGAAACCATGAAATTTCGACTTTGATCACAAAATAAATTTTGACCAAAAGTCAACCTTTGAATTTGACTTTGACCAGTCAACCTTTGACTTTGAATTTGACCAGTCAACCTTTGACTTTGACCTAAAAAACCAAACTTGACGTTTTTTCTAGGTGAGGACACCAAAGGGTGCGCTAGGCTAGGGAACACTAGAATTTTCAGAGATTATGTCCAATGCTTCACTTAAGGTGCTTAAAGATTTTGATTAGGGTTTGTTGCAGATGTAAAATAAGAAACCCTAGTTGCAGGTGCAACTAGTGCTACAATGAGCTTGACAAAGAACTCCCACTCTAGCTTCTAGTGGTTAGACTTTTCTGAAGGTAGAGTGGGCCCATAACTTGTTAAAATATTCAATGTGCTCATTTTACCATAGACAATATCACTATATTGTCACCCAACCATAGGTACGCAACCAGCCCCGAGCACCATAGCCTTTGCTAGATAGAAATATTCCAGAAGAAAAACTAGAACCAACAAATAACCAAGCGAGGGCATATTTCTCCAAATATAACTCACGAGACAAAAATTCCCAAAACCACAGAACAAGAACACTACTCAACTGCAATAGTTGCAGTTGCAGTTACCATGAATACCACCAAGAATTTCATCAAGAATACCATGAAGAGATACTGGGAGGTAGGAACCATATCTTAGGCTAGATATAACTAGAGAGAGATGCCAAGAACCACCCAAGAAGATACACCTTCCATCCTTGCAGCTGCAACTCCAAACTTGCACTAGACTTGACTAAGAGAGTGAGTGAAGTGAGTGAGTAAAAATGAGCTAGGTCATATCTTATTTACAGTGGTTCTTCTCACCTGTCTAGGTAGACTTGTCCTTTTGGAGGATAATACTTTAATATTAATTCTTTTACTGAGCTGACTTGTCTTCTAGGGTTTTTACACATCTGTTTAGGGTTCTCTTACTTCTATAATATTCTATTCTAGACAAAGGTTACACATTGAGGTTAATACCTCCCGCAACTACCATAATATCAACAAATCACACCTCCAATCTTTTTGGTAATTTTGGTGTTGAGAAGAGTATGGAAAAGTTGTATATGTATACTTATTGCCCCAAGATGTTAAAAGTGGTAGCCAAAATTATCAAATGTTGTATTTTGTGTTGTACCAACAAGCCTAGTAACACGAAGCAATGGATATACAATGTAATTACATTCCCTACAAGGCCATGGGAAAACATATCCATGGATTTCATTTTGCATTTTCAATGTCAAGAAGAGGGCATTCTTACTTGAATATGGTGGTAGAAATCTTTATGGCTTGTAAGATCCCATCAAATGATAAGACACTGTAAGATTACTCTTTGATATGGCCTATGTGCACTTTAGGATTGTAAGGAACATTATTTAACATGGAAATACTAGATTTATCAATATAGTTTGGACTTTCTTATATGAATATTTTGGATGCTAAATTGAATATATGCACTGCCTTTCACCCACACATTGATAGGAAAATAGAGGTAGTTGTTGACGCTTGAATTTGTAAGGACCGAAATGGAAACCTCACAAGGATACAAATGCTCCTTCATTTTTAGAGAGGTAGTACTCCTCTTTGACTTATGATCTTATTTCTAATTCCAAATCAAGAATAATATAGGAATATGTCAAATAATATAGTGTCCAAATCTTCAATGCTCAAGAAAATTCAAATGCTGAAAAAGTAAATGTATATAAAAGGGGGTTCCTGAGAAATGGACTAGTAACTTCAAACATCACACATGGGATAAAATAAAACTGCAGATATCCTCACATCCATCATAGTTTAATAAATATCTAATCACATTCAACATAAATGGAAATGGTCTATCGCACAAGATAACTTTGAAAGAGTATTACTTATAAAGATCAAAAAAATATTTTGATAGATTGATTTCAAATATTTTATATTCAAAATGCCGAATTATAAAATACAGTCCAAATCAATCTCGAATTAGTTCTCTGGAATTTCTCAAAATGATAATGTATGTTACAATGCTTGAAATTAAAAGCATTTGTCCGTAAATGGAATGGGATTGGGGCTCCCATAGACCATAAATAAATATTTACAAGAAAAGTTTTGAAGAAAGATGGGGTAGAGTGGAACACAAACAACATGATCTGGAAAGAAGACAAGAAGAAGTTATCAGAATTTGATTATGCTTTTCTAATGAAATAATAATTATAATTGGATGAGAATTTGATAAACAGGGAAATATGTGATTTAGTGTAGACTCACTATGATGTATTCTCTCTCTTTCACTTGCTTGTTATTGTTCCTTTTATAATTTGGATCATTTCGGTTAGGTGGATGGTTGTAACTACTTCCATTGGTATTTCATAAATCTTGGCAATATAATTGTTTAACCATTCTTCAATATAATCCCTTAACAAAGAAACACTCACTTCTTGTTTCACTTTGATATTAAACAATTCTCCCTCAATATCTCTATAGCCAATAGATACATTTTGCAACATATTTTCAATATCTTCATTTTTATTAGTATATTCAACAAGCCAACTGTCAATGCTATCATATGTGAACACAACTATGCTATCAATTGTTTTCAGATGATGCTTTCTTTAAATCTTCAATTTGTTCTTCAAACTTCTTTCAGGTCATGACCATTAAACTTGATATTAGTTTAGGGTCCAAAACTTCGATGGTGGTACCAACAATATCCACACCATCAATATTTAGATATGATTTTGTCCTTTTTCATGAAAAATCATTTAACTGACTCAATAATATATTTAATGTATTAACTCTTTCAGTCTGACATTCCTTTGATTTCTTCACAGGGCTCTGGGAGGGGAAATCTTACTATTTTCTTCTTTGGTCCGTCATCACCCAGACCTTTCCTGCGAACCTTGTAACTCCATATATGCAAAATAATTCATCATTTTTAAAATCTACATTCAAATACTCTTTAGTATTATGGATCTTGAAGCTAAGAGAGGAAAATATTTTTACCAAGTTCCATAATTATAAAATTAATGACATTCTTTTCTTTATATTTTCTTCGATGAAATGTCGAGTGGCAACAAGAAAACTTGAAATTCCTTTAACTCTTGAAATTGAATTTGGAATTTATTGAAGACTTATGTGAGGCCAAATCATGGCAGTAGGGGTGGCCAGAATAGGTTGAGGCATGAGGGTTTCTTCCAATTCCTTGACTCTTTCTTTTAGCCGAAATTTTTCTTCTTCCATATTAGCTATTGGAAATTCCAATGCATATCCTATGACCTTGTGAAATGAAGACAATTTTGATGGAAACATGTTTTAGGCATCAATGGTAGACCGTTATTTCCACCTATTACTCTTTGAGGTCCTTTCAAAAAGTATTTTCTTTGAATCCTTTTCAAATGAGGTGTTTTGTACAACAAAGGTTTCTTCATCAAAATAGATTTCACCTTGGACAACAATTGTAAAAACATGTTGTACATTTTCATGAGCATGTTACTCTTCCTATGGGAAGAAAATATTCTCGATATCAACATCTAGGTCCATATCATCCAACAAGATATCATTTTCAGGTGCTTCTAGTTCTCCTCCTTCTTGTTGAGAATTGGTTCTTTTCTTTTAAACTTTTAGCTTATCGGGGTTTTCTAAATTTCCCCGAGGAGGGTTTCTCTCTTCATCATCTCCTAAATTATTACTCATGGTTTTTGTTTGCTAGGCCACTCCAGGCTGATGGTTTACCTTAGTTAAAACACTTATGTTGGAAATGAAGGGTGATTGAGCATTCTTTTCAGTGGATGGTTTTCCTCTCTCTTTGCGATGTTTTGTGCTGCTTACAATGGTCTCTATATCACCAACATTTATACCAATTTCTTGAACAAGAGGGTTGTGACTATGACCCTCTTCTTCTCCAAATACAAGTTCACTGATAAGTGCAGGGCTAGGCCCAACCGATATTATGTTGTTATAAAATTGGTGATCAGGGTCAAATCCTGTGATCTCTTCTGCAAATCTCATGTTAAACTAATCAAAATAGGAAGCATTATCATCAATCTTGGAAATTCCTCTTAAAATGATTTCGCCAATCTTCCAAGGAAGAGGGATAAATGTCTTTTCCTTTTTTCATAAAAGGTATGAAACCAAAATTTGTATTGTCTCACCACTTATATGATAAACAATTTGTTAGGCACATAATAGGGGATAAATACAAGTTTTTCGTGAGAACAAAAAATCCTGATGATATTATAATCATCCATTTTTTCAAGAACTTCCTTTTCATTTAGAAAATTTGATGCTTCCAAAGAAATCCCAGAAGTATCATCTCCAAAGAGTAATTTCTTGAATTTAGACACAAAATTGTTAAATACTTCATAAAAATAATGGCCAACCTTATGTCTCCAAAGAGCTTGATATATCATAGTTACACGGTCCACCTTTGACTTTACCATTTTGCCGACACTTTAAGCTTTGAAAACATCATAGTATATGATAGAGAAGATCAAATAATATTCCATATAGAACTTCTTTTCAGTTTTGAAATTCATCAACTACACATTAACCTCATTTGATATGATCTTCTCCAACTGAGGAATAGTTTATATAGAATCTTGACCAACAACTCTAGTAAAAAACCTAGCAATTTATTTATAACGGTCCTTCAAAGAACTCACCCAAATCTTGGATATGTCTTTTGGCATCGATGAATGATATTGTAAATATTCTTGTGAGAGTTCAATTCTGTTTCTTTTTCCCTTCTGGAAATTTCTAGCCTCTTCTCCTTTGTACACCAAGTTCGACTCTCACAATTTTAAAATTTTCTTAAAAAATGAAGGTGCTAATGAAGCAAGGGAGCCTCTTTACAATGAGGTGGTTCTTTTGTTCTAGATGAATTTGTCAATGCACCAGGTAATGATATATTTACATTCAAAAATGATGCAGGAGCATCGCTCCATGTCAGCCATCCAGCCAGCCAGCCACGTTAGCGCGCATGCATTCATATGCTAAAAGGGAGGCGCAACCTCATTTGAATTTATAAATGAATGTAAATTTAATGTGCTTAGGTTGTTGAGCCAGGAAATCCATGCCTTGAGAAGGCATTAGATAGGATCATCTTTAATGCCAAGATTGGCTAAGATCTAGATCCAGGCGCTGGACTAGACAACCATTGAATGTAATTTATTAGAGTAGGTAGACCTGGAGAGAAGAGCTCGATGAGCCCCTCAGGTAAAAGAGACTTGAGATCTCATTTTGAGGGAGATAAGAGTGGTTGTATGGGAGAGCCAAAGAGAGCTCGAGGAACACCATTGTAAAGATACAGGCATTTTGCCATTTGTTAATATATAACAGAGCAGTTTTTCCTGCATTATTCTGTGTATATGGATGTCTATGTGTGTTCCCTATGTATGTTGTGAATGTATGATTGTTGATGCATTCTGCAGGATTTGTGTTTGATTTTAGGGTTGAATATCTTTGAGGCTTCACACCAGGAGGGTGTGACAGAATGCTGGGGGTTCGGAGAGCCGGTGCATTGAGGATGCACTTCTGAACTCTGAGGAGTCAGACAAAGACATGCTGAGGCACAGGACTAAAGTCGACAACTCAGGAGAAGAATACCTGTGAGGTTGTTGAACACCTCAGGAGGTAAGGCTACGTAGCTGAAACACATTTGCAGACAGAATCATTGAGGATTCTATAGGAGCTCTGCCAGGTGGGCATTGAGCATATGCGCAGTGGTGCAATTGGAAGAAGAAATCTACTGTGAGTTCAGAAGACCAGAATCACTGAAGATTATGAGAAGCTCTACCAGGAGGGCATTGACCAGGTGCATAGAGGCACAGGATAAGGAGACATAACTTCTGAAGGTTCTGTGGAGAAGAGACTCTTCCAGGAGGGCGTCAAGGAAGTGTGTAAGCCGGCACAGGAGAAGAAGAGAACTCTTTGAGTCCTAAAAAGTCAGTAGAAGAATCCACTGAGGGATTCTCATAGGGTTGTTGAATACCCAGAAGCACTCATCCAGAGGTCGCTGGAGTGAAGGATAGCCAGGAGGGCATCCGATTCATTCTCCATCCGAGGGAGAAGAAGGATAAAATCCCCCAAGGTGTCTGAGTGGTTGCGTAATATCATAAGGGATAACACGATGTGTGCATGAAAAGACTCTGCAGGAGCACAGACGTTAGAATCCTTTAAGGGTTTGAGAAAGACAAGCTCAGGAAGGATAGCACTTTTATGCACACAGGTGAACTTAGAGACTGAGGAGTTCACAGAGGAAAGGGGTCAAGGTTGAGGCCGTAGAGAAATAGGAAATTATTCCAAGCCTGGGAAGAAAAGCGCGAAGGAAGTTCGGGGAGGAGAAACATCGACCATTGGATCAGCCGATAGAATCTGGACCATTGGTGTTCATGGTCAGGAAGCATCCGAGAAGGAGCATCCCGGAGAAAGGGATCTGAGCCGTTAGATCTCGCCCAGAATCCCTGACAACCATCTGATCTGCAGGGGTTGTGTGGAGTTTAACCTCTGGAGGAGGAGCACACGAGGAGGATTATCTGAGCCGTCAGATTTGGGGGCAGATACCCGACTGCCATCGGATCTACAGAAGCTACGAGGGAGATAAGTCTAGGGAGAAAGGAGAGATTCCCTCGACATCAGGGATGGAGAATCAACGAGATTTGATCTGGACCGTTTGTTTGGGAGCGATGCGTGTCACGAGATTACCCACATCAGGACCTCAGGCACTGGAGGTTGGAAGAGGAAGGCATTCAACTCACGAGTGGCGAGGAGGCGAGAGATCCATGTTGTGGGGCCTAGCTGACGTCATCTCGGGATATTGGCACTCGAGAATGACGTGGGGCCACAGGAGTTGACAAGAGGATAGGTGGCACCTCGCATCTCGGGAACTCGTAAGTAGAAGGGTTGAGAAATTGGTGTTAAGAGTCGCGAGGCGTGAGGACGCGAAGCGGCGAAGGGGTGAGAAGACAGGAGTCATCCATATGAAGAGGATAGGTGTCAGATATTGAGAGATCTCGCGAACTCGGGAGTTCGCAGAGTGAAGCCCAAGTATTGGGTGTTCAAAGTCGCGAGGCGTGAGGACGCGAAGCGGTGAGGGAGCGAGAGGATCGGGGCCGTCCATTGAAGAGGATGCGTGTCGGAGATCTAAGGATCTCGGGAACTCAGAGGTTCGTAGGGTAAAAGCCCAAGCATTGGGTACTCCAAGTCGCGAGGGTGCGATGCGTGAGAAGGAACATAGCCGTTGGACTTGAGTCGTAGGAGGACCATTGTATCTGCATGTGGGATCATGTATCGGAGCCTCGGGAGAAGAGGCTCGAGAATTTGGCCGTGGGAATCGCGAGGTTGTGAGAAAGTGATATCCCGACAGTTGGAGGGTAGTGTGGGCCATAGCAAGCCAACGAGTGGAAGACAGGTGGCATGAAGACCTCCGTATATCGCCGCAAGAATCCCCAAAGTATTGGCGTCAGGATTCACGATCCTGCGAGGTGCGAAGTCTCGGCGAGATACGAGACCGTTGAAAGGTCAACTCTCGTGCGCCTCGACACTTCGGCACATTGGATGTCGAGAGTTGGAAAATCAAGGGTTTGAAATTGTGAGTTGCGAGGCTGCGAGGAAGGTAAGGCCATGGACACGGGAGTAGTGGTCATATGGTGGAAGCTTAGCTAGGAGGGCTAGCACATAGGAGCCGAGAGCTCATCGGTGTTCGGGGATTCATGAGGACAGTGGTTTGTGGCAACGGAAATTCTGAAACCCTGAAACCCCGATAGTGAGTCGGGATAACTATGGCTAAGTGCAGGAGCCAAGAAAGGTGAAGAGAAGACCTGTGGATTAGGTCAAGAATTTGCATAGTGATTCTGGTAGGGGATCCAATGAGCCGCTTCGGCTCAGCAGAGAGGATTTTGAGAACGATCTTGTGAAGAGGGAGAGCGCGACAGGGTACGGTCGTGCAATCTTTGCATCAAGTGGTATCAGAGCAGGAATCCGTTTGTATATTGCAGACAGAGGAGAAGGAAGAAGACATAGCATTGGAGGACTCTATAATGATTGTTTGCAGGTAGGCACCGATCAAGGAGACAGTCAGCAGGACTGTAGGATGAAGCTGGAACACTCAGAGATGCGGAGTGACAGCAGCAGATCTGTCAAGGAGGCAGATAGACACAGCAAGATGGCTACTGAAGGTCGTAGGAAGAAAAGCAAGGCAGAAAATCTTGCAGAGGAAGCAGAAGAGACTAGAGAACTCTATGAACTAAAAGCAGACATAGAGAAGCTGGAACTGCGGATGCGGCAGGATAAGAGGATGAGACGAATGCGAAATTTTCACATGAAGATGCCAAAAGTGAAATGGCCAGTCATGGAGTTGATGGTCAAAGGACAACAAAGGTTGTTAAAGAGATGGTTGAGGTATGCTGAAAACCTCAAGGCCACAGAAGAAAAGATGATTTGTCACTGTTGGCCAGAGACTGGGAGAGGTCTCGATGATGATGAAGAATTTGAATTGGGATCATCTGATGATATCAAGCACTACCAGGAGGGCAGAGAAGAAGAAATTCCTAATTTCCATATGGGCCAGGGAACAGAGATGAGATCAACTGATGATCTCAAGAACTGCCAGGAGGTTAGAGAAGAGGAAATTCTGGTTTTCCAGGTGGGAAACAGATTGAGATCAGCTGAGGATCTCAAATACTGTCATGAGGATAGCGAGGGAATTTCACATTGCCATCTGGGAAATGATAAGAGATGGATGAGGGATCTCGAAGACTGCCAGAGAGGCAACAGAAGCGTATTGAACTGCCAGGTGAGCAAAGATGAGAATTTGGGACGATATGAAGGTCACATGGACTCAGAGGAGAGTTCACTTGAGAAAGGAGTGCTGATGAAGATGAGATCGATTGATCTCATGGTCTGCCAGGGAAGCAGCAGTGGAAGCATCCCATATTGCCAGGTGGGCAGGGGTGAGCAGATGAGACTATTTATTGGTCTCATAAACTCAGAAGTGATTTGGGATCAGCCTGAGGAGCTGACAAAGAAGATGACACTATATGAGAGTCTCATAAACTCAGAGGTGAGTTTAGATCAGTAGGTGCAGCTGACAGAGGAGGATTTGAGCCGTGTGATGATTAAGGGAATTTCAATATTCCTACCATGTGCCCAGGAGGAGGCAGAAAGTTGTATTGCAGGTGCAACAACAACAAAAGAATAGTCACAGCTGATGATGACTGTCGAGGATGAATTGGAGCAGACTTTGAAATCTGTCCAAGCAGAAATGAAAGAAGAAAGTGATCATTCTGAGGAATGTCTCAACGCATTCAGCGTTGAAGCTGAAAAGACTGCAATAGGGGAATTTGCAGCAGAAGATGGAGAAAGTGAGCATTCTGAGGAATGTCTCAACATATTCAGCCGGCGAGCTAAAAAGAAAGAAGCTGTAGCACTGAAGCTAGCAGCAAAAGAAGTCAAGGAGCAAGCAAATAGAATTATCACTCCATGGGAGATGGAACTAGAGATGCTGGAGGATTGGTTAAACAATCCAGAGCCAGCAAGAGAACTGGCAGAATTTGAGCTGTCAGGGAAGAGGATGACTGAGCAGCAGGTCAGTCAAGAAGAGACTGCAGAGTTGAAGTCTACAACAGAGTGGCAACTTGAGGCCACAAATGAAGATGAAGAAGATGGCATGGGAGATCATAGTGATCTTCCAAATGGCCAAAATTTTTTATAGCTGAGGATACTGCAAGAACAGGACGAGCCACTGGAGCAGCTGGATGAGGTGATTAAAGAGATCATGGAGCTGATGATCCGATCAGCAGAAACTGCCAACAGGGAGCAGCTAGGCAGAAGGAAAGAAGCAACAGCAACAGAAATGCAGAAGCAACAGAAGCAGCAGGATGGAGCAGATGGAAAGCTCCAAAGACTTATTTGGGATCCAGAAGGATTTCCAATAGCCCAGAGGGGAAGCTCATGAGCAACAACTCATGATTTTTGCAGCTGTGGAGTATGATGCAGGAGCATCGCTCCATGTCATCCAACCATGTTAGCGCGCATGCATTCATATGCTAAAAGGGAGGCATAGCCTCATTTGAATTTAAAAATGAATGTAAATTTAATGTGCTTAGGCTGTTGATCCAGAAAAGACGTGCCTTGAGCAGGCATTAGATAGGATTGGATTTAATGCCAAGATTGGCTGACATCTAGATCCAGGCGCTGGACTAGACAACCATTGAATGTAATTTATTAGAGTAGGTAGATCTGGAGGGAAGAGCTCGATGATCCCCTCAGGTAAAAGAGACTTGAGATCTCATTTTGAGGGAGATAAGAGTGGTTGTATGGGAGAGCCAGAGAGAGCTCGAGGAACACCATTTAAAAGATACAG
>SNQJ01S0001997.1:194783-252375 GCA_010110895.2 Picea sitchensis | reverse complement strand
ATTAGAGTAGGTAGATCTGGAGGGAAGAGCTCGATGATCCCCTCAGGTAAAAGAGACTTGAGATCTCATTTTGAGGGAGATAAGAGTGGTTGTATGGGAGAGCCAGAGAGAGCTCGAGGAACACCATTTAAAAGATACAGACATTTTGCCATTTGTTAATATATAACATATCAGTTTTTCTTGCATTATTCTGTGTATATGGATGTTTGTGTGTGTTCCCTATGTATGTTGTGAATGTATGATTGTTGATGAATTATGCAGGAGTTGTGTTTGATTTCAGGGTTGAAGATATTTAAGGCTTCACACCAGGAGGGTGTGACAGACCGCTGGGGGTTCGGAGAGTTGGTGCACTGAGGATGCACTTCTGAACTCTGAGGAGTCAGACAAAGACATGCTGAGGCACATGACTGAAGTCAACAACTCAGGAGAAGAATACCTATGAGGTTGTTGAACACCTCAGGAGGTAAGGCTGCGTAGCTAAAACACAGTTGCAGACAGAATCAATGAGGATTCTGTAGGAGCTCTGCCAGGTGGGCATTGAGCATATGCGCAGTGGTGCAGTTGGAAGAAGAACTCTGTTGTGAGTTCAAAAGACCAGAATCACTGAAGATTATGAGAAGCTCTGCTGGGAGGGCATTGAGTAGGTGCATAGAGGCACAAGATAAGGAGACATAACTGTTTAAGGTTTTGTGGAGAAGAGACTCCGCCAGGAGGGTGTCGAGGAAGTGTGCAAGTCGGCATAGGAGAAGAAGAGAACTCCTTGAGTCCTAAAAAGTCAGAGGAAGAATCCACTGAGGGATTCTCACAGGGTTGCTGAATACCCAGAATCACTCAGCCAGAGGTCACTGGAGTGAAATATAGCCAGGAGGTCATCCAGTTCATTCTCCATCCGAGGGAGAAGAAGGATAAAATCCCCCAAGGGGTTTGAGTGGTTGCGTAAGCTCAGAAGGGATAGCATGTTGTGTGCACGAGAAGACTCTGCAGGAGTGCAGATGTCAGAATCCTTTAAGGGTTTGAGAAAGAAAAGATCAGGAAGGATAGCACTTTTATGTGCATAGGTGAACTTAGAGACTGAGGAGTTCACAGAGGAAAGGGGTCAAGTTTGAGGCCTTGGAGAAATAGGAAATTCTTCCAAGCCTGGGAAGAAAAGCGTGAAGGAAGTTCAGGGAGGAGCAACATCGACCATTGGATCAACCGATAGAATCTGGACCGTTGGTGTTCACGGTCAGGAATCATCCGAGAAGGAGGGTCCCGGAGAAAGGGATCTAAGCCGTTAGATCTCACCCAAAATCCCCGACAACCATCTGATCTACAGGAGTTGTGCGAAGTTTAACCTCTGGAGGAGGAGCGCACGAGGAGGATTATCTAAGTCGTCAAATTTGGGGGCAGATACCCGACTGCTGTCGGATCTGTAGAAGCTACGAGGGAGATAAGCCTCGGGAGCAAGGAGAGAGTCCCTCGACATCAGGGACGGAGAATCAACAAGATTTGATCTGGACCGTTCGTTTGGGAGCGACGTGTGTCGCAAGATTACCCACATCGCGACCTCGGGCATTGGAGCTTGGAAGAGGAAGGCATTCAACTCACGAGTGGCGAGGAGGCGAGAGCTCCATGTTGTGGGGCCTAGCTAATGTCATCTTTGGATATCGGCACTCGAGAACGGTGTGGGGACACAAGAGTCAGCAAGCAGACAGGTGGCACCTCGCATCTCGGGAACTCGTAAGTAGAAGGGTTGAGAAATTGGTGTTAAGAGTCGCGAGGCGCGAGGACACGAAGTGGCGAAGGGGAGAGAAGACAGGAGCCGTCCATCTGAAGAGGACAGGTGTCAGAGATCGAGATATCTCGTGAAGTCAAGAGTTCGCAGAGTGAAGCCCAAGTATTGGGTGTTCAAAGTCACGAGGCGCGAGGAAACGAAGCGGCGAGGGAGCGAGAGGATCGGGACCATCCATTGAAGAGGATGTGTGTCAGAGATCTAAGGATCTCGCGAAATCGGAGGTTCGCAGGGTAAAGGCCCGAGCATTGGGTACTCCAAGTTGCGAGGGCGCGAGGCGCGAGAAGGAAAATAGCCGTTGGACTCGGGTCATAGGAGGACCATTGGATCCGCACGTGGGATCATGTATTAGAGCCTCAGGAGAAGAGGCTCGAGAATTTGGCCGCAGGAATCGTGAGGTTGTGAGAAAGCGATATGCCAACAGCTGGAGGGCAGTGTGGGCCATAGAAATCCAACGAGTGGAAGACAGGTGGCACGAAGACCTCGGGATCTCGCCACGAGAAGCCCCGAAGTATTGGCGTCAGGATTCACGATCTTGCGAGTTGCAAAGTCTCAGCGAGATACGAGACCGTTGAAAGGTCAACTCTCGTGCACCTCGGAACTTCATCACATCGGATGTCGAGAGTTGGAAAATCAAGGGTTTGACATAGCGAGTCGCGAGGCCGCGAGGAAGGTAAGGCAACGGACATGGGAGTAGTGGTCATATGGTGGAAGCTTAGCCAAGAGGGCTAGCGCATAGGAGCCGAGAGCTCAATGGTGATCGAGGATTCACGAAGACAATGGTTTGTGGCAGTAGAAAGTCCGAAACCCCCAAACCCCGATAGTGAGTCGGGATAACTATGGCTAAGTGCAGGAGCCGAGACAGGTGAAGAGAATACCTATGGATTGGGTCAGGAATTTGCATAGTGATTCTGGTAGGGGATCCAATGAGCTGCTTCAGCTCAATAGAGAGGATTTTGAGAACGATCTTGTGAAGCGGGAGAGCGCGGCAGGGTACGGTCGTGCAATCTTTGCATCAGAAAACCTCTAGAATGCAACCAACACGAGCTATTCCTGATATCCACACCTTATTGTTGTCTCTATCCGACAATTTTGAATAGTGTTGATAAGACATGGACCAATGGTAATTCTAATCTTCTCCGGTGAATAAGTTCAAAGTATCCCCACAGAAATGATGTTTTCTCACGACCATCTTCAAAAAGTTGGAAAAATTCTTCATAATATCACTTAGCACAATAAAATGGCCCTTAAGTTAGATTTCCTTGGTGAAAGTATTATTTTGAAATAAATGTAATTTGCCTCGATATAAAAATCATTAATTAACGAACTTTTCATAAATAAATTTAGCAGTTGAGTCAGTGAAAATAACATTTAATGTGACTCAAGAAATGTGAAGGGGACACGTCATGGCGGAGAGTGAGAGTGGAAATTTATCAAATGAAAATGCAAGTCTGTGAGTCCACGATGAATGAAATGGCTAAGTATTGAGATCTTTCTGATGACTTGTGCAAGGTAGAAAAGTAATCAAGTGCAAGTACGTGACTCCACGATGAATAAATAAACTAAATGTTGAGTCGGATGAAAGATAAAAAGGAAATAAAAACAAGACTTCTGCAAGTATGATGGAAATGGATAAGTATGGTAAGCATAATAAAATAGAGAGAGGGGAGAAGGAGATGTATGATACATGGCTAAGAAATTTTATGGGAGGGGAAAAGTCATAAAAGGAAAACGAAAGGAAGGAAGGAAGGGAAAACATATGGCATTCAACAATAGTGAATATGAATTTGGTATATTTTTTTTGAGGATACAATCATAAGCATCAAGGGACTTAGGCTGAAAATTTTGGTTTCATTCAACATTCTTATAATAGAGTTTCACAATATTACTAGTAAGTTTCATTTTGAAATTTGTTTTGGATATTTCTCACCATTACCATTGGATGTTGAATATGCATATCCTAAATCAGGGGAAACAACCTCAAGTGATGCATTGAAGGTAAAAAAGTTCATAAGAAAGATAAGGAAAATACACTTACAACTTCACGAGAAACTGAAGAGGTCGATTTGTTCACAATCCTACTGTTAAGTTTCATTTTGAAAATTGTTTTGGGTATTTTTCACCATTACCATTGGATTTTGTATATTCAGACCATAAAGCAAGGGAAACAACCTCAAGTGATGCATTGGAGGTAGAAAATTTCATAAGAAAGATAATGAAAATACACTTACAACTTCACGATAAAATAAAGAAGTCTTAGAGAAATATAAGGCTAGACATGACCGACATCTTATTGAGAAGACCTTCCAAGTAGGAGACAAAGTTTGGTTGCAACTTCACAAGGAAATGTTATAGGGATCAATGAAGAAAATCAAAACCCTAAGACATGAACCTTTTGAAACATTGGACAAGGTAGGAAACGATGCTTACAAACTTAGTCTTCCACCTTATACAAGTATTTAATCTATAATAAAGGTAGACAACTTGAATCTCTACTAGCCATTAGTGCTTGAGGAAGATCAAGAGTAAGCTTTACATACTACTTTGTATTGTGTATTTTAATCTAAATTATAAAAAAACACAAAATGCATAATCCTTCAATCCTTGATGGTTTTTCTACATTGAGTTTCCAAGGTAAATAATTTTGTAATATTGTATATGTCTTTGCTATTGTATTTATGCTTTCATGCAATAGTAGTTAAATTATCTTAATGTTTGTTTTTATTATTACTAAATCATTAATATTGTTTTTCATTGCATGGGTTAATATATTTTCAAAAGCGGTTCATTTTCACTAAACAAAGTTGGAATGCAAAAGTTATGGCCCCAATAGGCAACCATCCAAATATTCCCTACATGTCCAAGTCCAAGTGGTGACCATGTCAGTTTGCCATAATTCAAATGTGAGGAGCTATTAACATGTGGGAATGCACTAGATAATTCTACAAGTATCATTAAGGTTCCAAGTGGGTTTCAAAATATTAAAGCCAACCTTAATTGTAGTTATCAAAAACCTTGTAGAGGAAGAGAAAATGATTGACTTTTTCATTAGTTACCTACTCTTCTATACTATGAGCATGACTGTGGACAATACACTAATAGATAAGTGATATAGAGGAATATTTCATATGACTATAAAAAACCATAGCATCCCATAGCTTCAGAGAAAGCTTTACATACTACTTTGTATTGTGTATTTTAATCTCCATTATAGAAAAACACAAAAGGCACAATCCTTCAATCCTTAATGGTTTTTCTACATTGAATTTGCAAGGTAAACAATTTTGTCACAATGTGTATGTCATTGGTATTGTATTTATGCTTTTTCTACGAAATGACTTTTTTTGTCGTAATCCTGCACAAAATTATTATTTTTTG
This sequence comes from Picea sitchensis, assembly GCA_010110895.2. NCBI lineage: Eukaryota > Viridiplantae > Streptophyta > Pinopsida > Pinales > Pinaceae > Picea > Picea sitchensis. The sequence goes on along the minus strand of SNQJ01S0001997.1, from coordinate 247,226 downwards.
TTGTTTAAAATTCATTTCTGAATAAATTCAACATGCTAAAAAATCCCTAGAATACTCAGTTTATATAGAGATAATCACTCAAATAGAGAGACCCCAAAAAAAACATGACCACATAAAAATAATTTCATAGAACATATAAACTACCCCATTAAAATATCCAATACACTAATTAAATAATCTATTATTCAAATATACTTATTTTCAAATTTTTTTTTATGTATAGAAACTTTTGTATTACAATCATGGTTAATATTGTAAATAAAGTCCATTCTCATTTATATATATTCTATAAACACTCTCATCTAATAATCATAAATTATTATTTTCAAAATTTTCAATTCTATATTTATGAGATATTAAACTTTACTTTTATTTAATAATTTTGAAATAGTAATCAACTATATATATCTTTAGAAAAAAATAATAAAAATAAAATAACATAATTAAATTTGAAAAATAAAATCTATTCCAAGAAAGTAGGTTTTACTCTAAACGTCTTATAAAAATTTGGCATTGGCAAAGATTCCAAGAAAGTAGGTTTGACTGTTCAAATACAATTTTTTTTGGCAAAGGCCATACATTCCAATGTTATTGAAGATTTTGAGAAAGTAGGTTTGACTCTTAACATAAATTTTTTTGGCAAATGCCATAACGTTGGATTTGCACAATACCATGTGGAGTGTGATCATTCTCTCCTTCAATCACATTGTATCTGCTCAATACCACCATGTGAACTATGTTCATTCTCTCCTTCCTACTTCAGGTCGTTTTTCCTTCCTTGCAAAAGTCTTGGAGCTGCCACTACTTCTACAAGCTTTTTGCAAGCACCTAGAACACCTTCCCCATGCTTCTCCTAGAAGCAGAAAGGCCTAGCAATATCTACAGCCTCCTGATTACTAACCACATCCCACATCCCATCTGATGCCAAAATTATAAACTCATAATCAGATAATATTTCAGTGATAAAGCCCACTGGACAATATAGCTTTGTATTTTGTGTATTTATATTGATATTGTAATGTGTGTTGTTTTATAATTGTTACGTCTGAGAAGTAGACCCTCTACATCGATGTATGCATCAATGCCTAGCCCCACCACTAATGCAACAATAGAGGAAGCCTAGTCATTGGGTGCACCCCACACACAGGTATGTACCACATTTGATAAATTTACCATAGTCATTTCTTTATTTTATGGAATCCTCAAATTTTTATTGTTCTCTTGTTTCTATAGGATTTGGGACTAGGTAATGTCAGGGAATGTAGATGTGGGATGGACAAGTCACCTGCATCACATGTATCATTATAGAGTTAAATATCATATAATTCTCAAATTGTTTATGTTTATGTTTTTGAATTTTAGTATTTGTTACTAATAGTTCAATGTTTTTAATATGTATGCATATTGCATATATATTTGCTAGCTATAGTACTATTTCACTCCCTGGGCACTTGGGTGTTCCTTATGGGTTACCTTTCTCTAGGCCTAGGGAGTTGCAATCACTTGTACATCGTGTGAGGGTCCATCACATCCCACCCTCAACATCAGTCTTATTTCATGCATCCTTGGTGGATTCACAAATAGGGAACCCATCGACACAACATGTATGCCACCCACCCCGACCACCGTTTCCACGGGCCCCATCGATCGAGGCTGCCAAAATAGAGGTTGTCTTGGAGTAGGTTGTACAACCTATTGGTCCATATACTAGTGAATCTCTATCAAGGTCTCACATATTCAGAATGAGATATTGCATTGATGATATTTTTTTGTGTTTCATAAATTTGCTTTTACGCATATTTGTTAAATTTTCTTGATTTGATCCTTGTAACTGATGCAGAGTTGCATCACATGGATATTGGGGTCACATAGAAGGGTAAAAAACTCACGAATGACAACAACATATGTGGTGAGTTGTCTTAGGTTAAATTACAAAGTATCATTTTGTATGACTATTAATTCATTGAGGAAAAAAATTTATAACATTGTTTATTCTTTGTGGAGTCTCTAGATCATCGAAGCATATCCAGACATAGAACCTATCGAGGTGCTTCCTAGAGAAAGAGAATAAACATAGATTTCTAGGATTCTCCTCACAAGAAAGATATATTTCGAGGATGCTTGTAATGAACCTCAAAAAATCACCATAAAAAAAAAATCAATATCTAATTCCATTTCGTTTAAGCTCAGAATTTAAGAGAAGGTAAGATTTATTTCTGTCCATAAAATAATTATGAGAAGTTCAAAATACTTAAAGGCGCATGTCTTCATGGCAAGCAACACCCCAAAAAAAGACGTCATGCTAAAAACCTATGTAATTGGTTTAAAACCTTCCTATGCAACAAATTATGTACTTTTCATGCCCTGCACATAGTGACTTATAATGATTATCTATTATCTCTATCCTGTCTCTATCTCGAATGAATATTCTCCATCAATTCTACTAGTCTAGTCCTTACCGTATTAGAGTTGTTCATATAACCAATAAATCCTATCCTGTTCCTACAGTTTTTGTGAAAAACAGTGATCAAATGGGTTTCGACGATTTTCCAATGCCGAACACACAAAACAAAAGGGGCCACGCTATTTGCCAAAAACGCGAAGAAGAAAAAAAGGGACTGGAAGACCATGGCCTTAGTAATTTGGGGTTTTGGGGTTCATAATCCCGCGACTTCGAAATCCAAAACATCAAAATGCAACAATTTCTGAATCGCGAAAAAGAAAGTGGGATCTGCACATTGGGGTTTCGGGGTTCTGAACCTCACGAGTTCAAGTGCCCGAACATCAACATGTCCAAACCTCCGAAATGTGAAAAGGAAAGGTGGGACCTGTACTTTAGGTTTTCAGGGCTCGAAACTTCATGACTTCACTTTCCATACATCAACATGTACAAACCTCCGAAAAGAGAAAAGGCAAGGTGGAACCCGTACTTCGGGGTCTTAGGATTTCACGAGTACAAAATCCAAACACTATCACACAACAACTCCCGAAATTACGAAAAGTGACCAACACTTTGGGATTTCGGAGTTCAGGGTTTTGCGAGTACAGAAACCAACATCATCACACAACAACTACCGAAACTGCAAAAAGTGACCAGTACTTCGGGATTTCGGAGTTTGGGGTTTCGAGAGTACAAAAACCAACATCATTACACAAAAACTCCCGAAATTGTGAAAAGTGACCAACACTTCGGGGTTTCGGAGTTCGGGGTTTCGCGAGTACAGAAACCAACTTCATAACAAAACAACTCCTGAAATTGCGAAAAGTGACCAACACTTCAGGATTTCAGAGTTTAGAATTTCGCGAGTACAAAAGCCAACATCAACACACAACAACTCCTGAAATTGCGAAAAGTGACCAGCACTTCGGGATTTCGGAGTTCAAAATTTCACGAGTACAAGTGCCCAAGTCACAACATGTTCAATCTCCGAAATGTGAAAAAGTGAAAATGGTTGGACTAGTTCTTTGGGGTTTCGGGGTTCAGAACTTCGTGAGTTCAAGTGCCCCAACCTCACATGTAACAACCCTAAAACTATGACAAGGAAAAGTTGGGTTAGCGATTACAAAATCTTTCTATTGAAAATCTAAAGCAAGAAATCAATAAAAAACGCAAAGGAAGAGAGTATTGTACCTCTACTGTAATTCTCACATTAATCTTCAAAATTCCATGATCTTTTATCCTTTGCTGGTGTTCTTACTCCCATTCTATGAGACAGTAGGTGTAGAAGGATTCATTGTCCATTTACCTATCAGAATTCTAAAAGTCTAACTTTTGCGTTTCATACGCATATAATATATAAAAGGGGTACAATAGGGTAACAATTTCTGTAAAAGGTAACTCCTATTATATTCACTTAGAGCCTCTTTTAATCAATGCATTAAATGTCACCAGTACTAGATCTGGGCATCTAGGTAAATACATGAATAAGAATATCATTCCCTCAGAGTATGGTAATTAGAATTGATGTTCCGAGGTATTTCCTGAGGTTTTAAGTACAGAGAGGACCTACCCTGTTGACATTAATCTCCTCCTTTCCTTACTTACTTATAGAAAATTAAATTACAGGTGTGTCCATCTAGCATTTTAATCATAGGAGGAACATTTTTCTAGAGTTTGGATGTTTATTACGAACTTCGCGACGACAGAAAGATTTTAACTATGAAAGGACTTCATCTTCCACAAAAAATAACTATACCTCCACAAATAGATGTGATCATTCCCGCAGACGTATTACAACTATATAAATAAGGATTTCCTTCACATATATTCCTCACAACGAACAAAAAAAAGGGAAACGTTACAGTTCTGTCTTAATCAAATACAATGCATCAGATATCAAATCATTCAAGACAGAGAATAGAAATGATTCCAATTCAGATTTAATAGATACATGACATCAATAAAACACAAACATTCATAATATATAGGAGTAGATCAACATATATGAATCCAATCCGAGGGAAGACAAAGGGAACAACCATGTTCCTCCCAACCATAGAACATGGAAGCCAAAACTACTTGCCTGATTCACCCCCTAGCCTGACCATGAATCCATGAGGGCGAACTTGGAGACTCCTTATCATTATTCCAAATCTTTCAGTAGCTATCCCCTTGCCTCACACTTTCTCATTAGTTCTCATAACAACAAGAGGACTCACCATCCTTTCCCCGCATACTTGACAACGTCCTGCCTCCTCACATATGCTATTTATCAATTTTTGCCCCGATCTTTTTTCCTCCTTTGGGGATTTTCGCAGCTCTCTTAATCCCTGATTTTCAAGGGATGCCAGTGGCCAAATCTCTGATTTGCCACTTCTCATAATCAGCCCAAAGGCAGTTCCAACATGTTCCCCACTCATGGAGTCATGGTCAACTGATTTTAACATGGCTGTTCCATTTGTCCTCTTGCATTTAATATATAAATATTTTGTCTTTATACAAGTGTCATAGTCAAATAGTTAGATGAGTCAGATCAGATCTCTGCTCAACAGTCATAATAATTAATTACAATTATTAAATTCGAAATTCGAAATTGGCATAAATGGCAAAAAAAATTTAGATTCGAATTTTCCAAAAACGGAAATAAATTTCCAGCACATTTCAAAAATAAAAATATTTTATTTTTGGGGAATGTCACATCCTTTCCCCCTTCAGTAAAACACTGTCCTCAGTGTTCGTTCCTTTCTTGGAACAAGATTGGATGAGATTTCTGCAAATCTCCCTCCAATTCCCAAGTGGCCTCCTTAAGACTAAAGTTCTTCCATTGCACCTTTACCTGAGCAACGACTCTGTTCTGAAGTGTTATTTCTCTCCGGTCCAGAATGCGCAGGGGTTCCACGTGGAACTCGCCTTCGGGTTCCACCTACACCAAGTTCCAATCTATCATATGAGTAGGGTCATGAATATACTTTTTCAACAAAGAAACATGAAATACATTATGAATTCTTAGATTGGTTGGGAGTGCAAGTTGATATGCTACAGGTCCAATTCGAGCTAGTATCTCGAAGGGCCCACAAAACCTGGGTACCAGATTGGCACAGTTCCCCAACTTCAGTGAGATTTTTCGAGATTTGACCTTCAATAAACATGGTCTCCCACTTGAAATTCCAAGTGTCTTATTTTCTAATCCGCATAGCTCTTATGTCTGTCCTGTGCTTCTTTCAAGTTATGTTGTACCTTCCTTACCATGTTCTCCATTTCTTGGAGCATCTTTGGTCCAACCATGAGTCTATCAGCCAGGTTATCCCAACTAATTGGAGTTGTACACTTTATGTCGTACAGTATTTCGAAAGGGCTCAACTTAGCTGAAGTTTGGTACCCATTGTTATATGCAAATTCTACCAAGTGTAGGTAGTCTTCCCACTTGTTCAACTTTGTTCTTACATACATGTGGAGCATATCCTCTATGATTTGGTTTGTCCTCTCGGTCTGTCCATCCATTTGTGGATGATAACTCGTACTGAAATTCAAATTAGTATTTAGCCCTGCAAACAAATCCTTCCAAAAAGTGGATGTGAATTTTACGTCTCTATCTGAAATCACCATTTTAGGAATACCATGCAGTCTAAAAATTTCTTTCATGAATATTTCAACAATATTAATAGCTTTAAAAGTAGACTTTACAGGAATAAAGTGTGCAGAATTACTGAGTTTATCGATTACAACCATGATTGAATCATTCTGTTTCTGAGTTTTAGGAAAACCTGTTATAAAGTCCAGTGATATGGTTTCCCATCTCCATTTTGGTACTAGTAAAGGCTGTAATAGGCCGACTAGATGCTGGTGTTCGGCCTTAACCTGATGACAATCTTGGCACCTAGCCAAATACTCTACTGTTTCACCCTTCATGTTAGGCCAATAAAATAGTTTTCTGAGTGCTGTTATTGTTTTCTGGTAGCCTGGATGGCCAGAATACGGTTTCTTATGCACTTCGTCCAAAATAGTTAATTTAAGCTCCGTTGAATCTGGTACATAAAGTCTGTTTTTAAATCTTAATAGTCCCTTCTTGTCGATACTTATATCTTGTTTATTTGAGTTTGCGATACTATTTTGAAATTATGCCATCATCTTAGTGTAATGTCTGTCGTTAACACCTGTTGTTCTTACTCTTTGTTCCAGATCACTTTCTTCCCTGCTGATATTTATCTCAAATAACCCATGGATTCTGCGGCTTAAAGCATCTGCTACTTTATTTTCCTTACCCTTGATATGTCTGACCTCGAAGTCGAATTTTCTCAATAAGTCTAGCCACCTTTCCTGTCTTGCATTAAGGTCTGGTTGGTTAAAAAAATATTTAACCCCACTATTATCCGTCAATAGTAAGAATTTTCTGCCCATTATATAGTGTCGCCACATTTTTAAGGCATGTATTACTACTGCCAATTCTAAGTCATGAGTGATATAGTTTCGCTCGTGTTCTTTTAATTTTCAGAACTCATAACAAATCACGTGCCCTTCCTAAGTTAGAACACCACCTAGTCCCTCTTGACTTGCATCAACACATACTGTGAAGTCTTTATCTGGGTCTCCTACCTTCAAAATGGGCACTAATGTCAATAACTCTTTTAACTTGTTAAAATTGTCTCGAAACTTTTGCGACCAGTTAAACTTGGTCCCTTTCTTTTGTAATGATGTGATAGGGTAGGCTATCTTGGAGAACCCTTCTATAAATCTGCGATAATATCCGGTGATTCCCATGAATGACCGGATATCTGCCACATCCTTAGGTACTGGCCATTCCATAATGGCTTTTATCTTTTCCGAGTCTACGACAATACCTTCCGAGGAAATGACATGTCCTAAATATTGTATTTTCTTTTGATAAAAGTCACATTTGTCGAATTTTGCGTAAATTTTGTGTTTCCTTAGTGTTTGCAGAACTATTCTTAGGTGTTCATCATGTTTCTCCTCCGTTTTAGAATAGACCAGAATATCGTCGATAAATACTACTACGAACTTGTCTAAGTACTGGATGAAAATGTTGTTCATCAAGCACATAAATGTGTATGGTGCATTAGTGAGTCTGAAAGGTATGACTACAAACTTATAGTGTCTGTATCTTGTACGAAAAGCTCTTTTGTTTATGTCTCGGTCCTTTATCCTAACTTGATGATAACCGGATCGTAAATCCAATTTTGAGAAGATCTTGGCCCCACCAACTTGATCGAATAGATCATTTATCCTGGGTAAGGGATATTTGTTCTTAATGGTTACTTTGTTCAGTTGTCTATAATCGATACATAGTCTTAGAGTACCGTCTTTCTTTTTCAAAAAGAGGACTAGTGCTCCCCATGGCGAGACACTTGGTCTGATATACTCTTTGTCCAACAATTCCTGTAATTGTATTTTTAATTTTGTTAGTTCTGGTAGACTCATTTGGTAGGGTGATTTTGAGATAGAGGCTGATCTGGGTAGTAATTCTATGGAGAAATCTATTTCTCTCCTAGGAGGCAATTCTGGTATCTCATCAACAAACATGTCTCTGAATTCACGTAGGACAACAAAGTCTTCTAACTTGGACTTATCTTCTTTTTCTAATAGATTCGTCACTTGGATGGCATAAAATTGACATCCCTTTCTAATACATTTCTTGAATTGCATCGCTAAAGCTTGTCTGACTGACACAGGTTTTGGTTGTTCTAACAGTGCCAAAATTATCTTTCTAGCTAAGTATCTTTGCATAACAGTCTAGTATTGCTTTGTGTTGTTCCAACCAATCCATCCCGATAATCATGTCATAATATCCTAGTGGTAGGATGTTCAGATTGGTCCTTATCTTTTTACCATCTAAGCTGAACTCAAGATTTGAAATAAAGTTAACTACTTTTCTTTTAGCACCTGTTGCTAGTTGCACAAGCCAAGATTTTTCATACTTTTGTTTCTTAAGTTTATTCAACTCGACTACATCGGGAGTAATATAAATTAACGTAGCTCTAGGGTCAATTAAAACAGAAATTTGAGTGTCATGGATTTTACCTTCGATCTCTACCACCAAGGACTGGTGGTCAGCTTGTCGACCATCTATGGATGCGTTTATCCGATGCAGACTTTTGTCCATGTCTCCCACTGTTGAGGCTTCCTGCACATTGTGGACAACAATGTTGTTTTCTACAATTAAACATGGACATTTCCTCCTTAGATTAGGCTCTCCACACTCCCAACACTTTAATGGCTCGCGGGAGTTGTCCCCAAACTTCTTCGTTCCCAGGTTTACCGGTTTACCGCTATCTTGCGTATTCAGATGACTGGAGTGAAGATCCTTCCTTGGGAAAATTTTTGCTGCATTTCAATAAGGAGCTGGCCGGTATCCCTTCTTCCACTGGTGCATTCCATCTTGTTTCTTATCCTTCTAGGTCTTGGGAAACTCTACCCACTGTTTATACTGATCATAGCACATTCGTGCCTTTCTTGAATGCCTCACTCAAGGATTTGGGGCTGTCAAACTCAATTCCGTCTCAGTAAGCCCGTGGTAAACAACTTAAGAATCGCTGGATTTTTACATTTTCCTCCTGGATGTACGGTACAAACCTTAATAGTTCCATAAATTTATTTATAAGGTCCTCAATCGTCATTTGTCCGAGTCGTAATTCGTAAAATTATTTCATCTTCCCTTCATAATAGATTTCAGAAAGGTATTTTTTCTTGAAATACTTCTTAAAGTTGGACCATTCTAACTGTTTCTCCTTTAGGCCCTTGGCCAATTTCAGGTCCTGCCAAAATAATCCTGGCTTGCCCCTTCAGATTTCAGATGGCCATTTTGGCCTTCCTGTTGCTGGAATAGTTGTATATTTGGAAGTATTTTTTGATGTCTAACAACCATGCATCGACTGCTTCTCTTGTCCTGGATTCTCCATCAAAAGTAGCTGGTTTAATCTTTTTAAATTCCCCTTCAAGGTGGTCTGTTTGTTTTCTTTTTTTGTCTGGTATGGTTTTGTCTTCAGCTGAAGGTGTCCCTTCAAACGAATTGTCTCCTTTTTCTGTTTTCGTGCCAGAATTCTTGGAGGCCCTTTTGCTGACCTCTTCTTCAGGGTTATCATATTTTGGGATTTTCTTGGTTACTATACTATGCAACAAGACTTCATTTATCTCTTGTTGTTCCTGCTGTGCCTTCTTCAATTTTTCATTGTGGGCCTTAAAAACTTGTAGTTCAACAATAAGGTTCCTCATTATTTCGAACACCTCCGTGGGTGAGATTCCATAACTGTTCTGTCTTGGATCTCCAGGAGTTCCTTGATGTGGATTCTCTTCCATCCTGATTTCTGCACCTTCTTGAACTGCCATTTTCAACACAAAAACATAAAAGGCTTTCTATATATAACCACAAGATTTATTAGTTTTTTCATAAATTAGAATATATACTAAGCAATTAATGTGGCCCTGTTCAGGCCCAGTTTTGTAACTTTTTCTTTGATACCATATGTAATGAACCTAAAAAAATCACCATAAAAAAAATAATTCAATATCTAATTCCATTTGGTTTAAGCTCAGAATTTAAGAGAAGGTAAGATTTATTTATGTCCATAAAATAATGATGAGAAGTTCGAAATACTTAAAGGTGCATGTCTTCATGGCAAGTAGCACCCAAAAAAAAGAGATCATGCTAAAAACCTGTGTAACTAGTTTAAAACCTTCCAGTGCAACAAATTATGTACTTGTCACACCCTGCACACAATGACTTATAATGATTATCTATTATCTCTATCCTGTCTCTATCTTGGATGAAGATTCTCCATCGATTCTACCAATCCAGTCCTTACCGACTTAGAGTTGTTCATATAACAAATAACTCCTACCCTGTTCCTACATTTTTTGTGAAAAATAGTGATCAAACGGATTTAGGCAATTTTCCAATGCTGAGCATACAAAACAAAAGGGGTCACGCTGTTTTCCAAAAAACCGAAGAAGAAAAAAAGGGACTGGAAGACCGTGGCTTCAGTACTTCAGGGTTTCGGGGTTCAGAATCCCACAACATCAAAATCCAAAACATCAAAATGCAATAATTTTCGAATCGCAAAAAATAAAGTGGGACCTGCACATCGGGGTTTCAGGGTTCGAAACCTCAAGAGTTCAAGTGCCCGAACATCAACATGTCCAAACCTACGAAATGCAAAAAGGAAGGGTGGGACTTGTACTTCGGTTTTTCGGGGCTCTAAACTTCATGACTTCAGTGTCCATACATCAACATGTACAAACCTCCAAAAAGCGAAAAGGCAAGGTGGAACCCGTACTTCGGGGTTTCGGGATTTCGTGAGTACAGAAGCCAAACACTATCACACAACAACTCCTGAAATTATGAAAACTGACCAACACTTCAGGATTTTAGAGTTTGGGGTTTTGCGAGTATAGAAAACAACATTGTCACACAACAGCTCCCAAAATTGCGAAAAGTGACTAGCACTTCGGGATTTCGGAGTTCAGGGTTTCGCGAGTACATAAACCAACATCATCACACAACAACTCCCGAAATTATGAAAAGTGACTAGCACTTCGGGGTTTCGTGAGTATAGAAACCAACATCATCACACAACAACTCCCAAAATTGCAAAAAGTGACCAACACTTCGGGATTTCGGAGTTCAGAATTTCACAAGTACAAAAGACAACATCAACACAGAACAACTCCTAAAATTGTGAAAAGTGACCAGCACTTCAGGATTTCGGAGTTCGTAATTTCGCGAGTACAAGCACCCAAGTCACAACATGTTCAATCTCTAAAATGCAAAAAAGTGAAAAGGGTTGGACTAGTGCTTCGGGGTTTCGAGGTTCGGAACTTCGCGAGTTCAAGTGCCCCAACCTCACATGTAACAACCCCAAAACCATGACAAGGAAAAGTTGGGTTAGAGATTACAAAATCTTTCTGTTGAAAATCTAAAGCAAGAAATCAATCAAAAACGCAAAGGAAGAGAGTATTCTACCTCTACTGTATTCTCACATTAATCTTCAAAATTCCATGATCTTATATCCTTTGTTGGTGTTCTTACTTCCATTCTGTGAGATAGCAAGTGTAGAAGGATTCAATGTCCGTTTACCTATCAGAATTCCAAAAGTCTAACTTCTGCGTTTCATACGCATATAATCTATAAAAGGGGTACAATAGGGTAACAATTTATGTAAAAGGTAACTCCTATTATATTCACTTAGATCCTCTTTTAATCAATGCATTAAATGTCACCAGTACTAGATCTGGGCATCTAGGTAAATACATGAATAAGAATATCATTCCCTCAGAGTTTGGCAATTAGAATTGATGTTCTGAGGGATTTCCTGGGGTTTTAACTACAGAGAGGACCTACCCTGTTGACATTAATCTCCTCCTTTCCTTACTTACTTATAGAAAAGTAAATTATAGGTGCGTCCATCTAGCATTTTACTCACAGGAGGAACAATTTTCTAGAGTTTGGATGTTTATTACGAACTTCGCAACGACAGACAAATTTTAACTACGAAAGGACTTCATCTTCCGCAACAAATAACTATACCTCAGCAGATAGATGTGAACATTCCCGCAGACGTATTACAACTATATAAATAAGGATTTCCTTCACATATATTCCTCACAACGAACAGAAAAAAGGGAAATGTTACAGTTCCTTCTTAATCAAATACAATGCATCAGATATCAAATCATTCAAGAGAGAGAATAGAAATGATTCCAGTTTGGATTTAATAGATACATGAAATCAATCAAACAAAGCCATTCATAATAGATAGGGGTAGATCAACATATCTGAATCCAATATGAGGGAAGACAAAGGGAACAACCATGTTCCTCCCAACCGTAGAACAGGGCAGCCAAAACTACTTGCCCGATTCACCCCCTAGCCTGACCATGAATCCATGAGGGCGAACTTGGAGACTCCTTATCATTATTCCAAATCTTTTAGTAGCTATCCCCTTTCCTCACACTTTCTCGACAGTGCTCATAACAACAAGAGGAATCACCATCCTTTCCTCACATAATTGGCAGCGTCCTCCCTCCTCACATATGCTATTTATCAATTTTTTCCCTAGTCTTTTTCCCTCCTTTGGGGATTTTCGTAGCTCTCTTAATCCTTGATTTTCAAGGGCTTCCAGTGGCCAAATATATGATTTTCCACTTCTCATAATCATCCCAGAGGCAGTTCCAACATATTCCCCACTCATGGAGTCATGGTGAGTTGATTTTAACATGTCTGTTCCATTTGTCCTCCTGCATTTAATATATAAATATTCTTTTTTTATACAAGTGTCATAGTTAACTAGTTAGTTGAGTTAGATCAGATCTCTTCCCAACAGTCATAATAATTAATTATAATTATTAAATTCGAAATTCAGAATTTCCATAAATGGCAAAAATTTTCCAGATTCGAATTTGCCAAAAAATGGAAATAAATTTCCAGCACATTTCAAAAATAAAAATATTTTGTTTTTGGGGAATGTCATAATGCTCTTGAGAGATTCTCCTATGTCATATATTCTCCTTTTAATAACCATCGACCCAATAGAAAATTCAATGCCTTCGAAGTTTGTTACTCATTGCATGAGAGCCTTCTTTCCCTGTAAGCATCGTTCCAACCAATAATCAATGCCCCATTCATTATCTCTTGGGGAAATCACTACATATATGTACCCTGGAAAACATGGAGTGACAAAATGTGAGTCCACTAAATGAGAAAAGCATAAACATTGGTTCTAGCTATTCAAAATTTAATAGAAGGATTCAATGAACTTGACATTATGAGATCTGAGACATTATCATAATCTACTGAAATACTTGATTGGTACTCCTCCAACTAGAATAATTCCATAGTTATATGTTTACCTTTAAGGAGTGATACACGATCCCATCTATCAACCCAGTCTGTTGATTCAAAATCATCCTATTCATTACTACTACATGGACTACATAATTAAGAGAGTTTTATCATCCATATTTCAACTATTGCATTTCCCGATGTTCTAATTGAATGGAATCCATGAGTTCCCTGGATTTTTTTTTCATTCATACCACTATAATCGATCTACATCGAACGCCTCCCAAAAATATCTATGTACATGTCCTTTCCTGTGTGATCGGTCTTCACGGGTTCCTATTCTGTCTCCTATTATTGAAGAACACCATTCAACAATGGATTTCGCATATTGAATGAGGGAAGTAGTTGTGAAATTTATTTCTTGACTGTGTAACACTCTTTTTATGCATGCACCTGCTCCATCATGCTCCATTTTCCCATGCCTGAACTCAAAATAGTCCTAATGTATGGGACCTTTAGTTTTTTATGCAAGATACAAAACCATTGAAATACATGAGCATTTTTGAACTGTCCTATGCAATCATCTGACGAAATCCAATGTTGATCCATCTATATGTTCTTCTCCTTAAGGTGATTGTAGAACAAATGAAAACAATTTTGTACCTAGGCTAAGTCATGGCACCGAGCATTGCTTATGTAGAAGTGACAATCTTTCAATATAACTTTGTTTTGTTCATTACTATTTGGTTCATGCATGTATGTGATAAGGACCATTATGTTGACCTTCTCTGAGTGATAATATTGTCTTTGATTCTCATTTTACGGTTGGAGGGTGTATTTCTCAACAAAATCAACCATGGATAACACAGTACCAATAAGAAATGTATCTTTGCATATACTAAAATGCTCGTCCTACCATCGATCCACATGGACATGTTGAACATAATGTTGTGTATTTTCTTTGAAGTCCTTCATGAATTCAAAAACTCGTACTTGGGAAGTAACCAATTGTATCTTTTTTCTTTCCTGTCCTCCATCAATATCATATGTGACATATTTAAATCTTTACAAGGTAACCTCATTTCTACCCAATTCATACTCATCGCTTACATGGATGCAATTTCTTAGTAATGTCATTCCATTGCACCTAGGGCATGTCCCATATAAGCATGTTTTTTGATAAAATGTAAAACCCTCTGGCCTTGTACACAAGATGTTGTGAATAAAGTCTCTATATGGCGACAAAGGAAATATAATTGAGCATTCCTGCAAAAGGGCGTTATGCAAAAAATGATATGTGTGTGTGTGTGTGTGTGATAATAATAACCATACTCAATGTGATATCTGCAACAACATGTGTTAGGAATTGTGTTTATTTGAACATACCAAGGATTCCATTTATGGAATGATATTTGGCCCAATCGAAGTGCACTATGAACTACTTTTAATATATCATACAATTCCGTGTGTGTAATGTCAAGAAAATGTTTAATATGCGGTTCAGGGTCCCTAGATCCCATTATCAATTTTAATACATCTTTTTGGTTGGAAGAAGACCTAGTGTTATCATGCCAGTAATCTTGAACTAGTCCCTTAACCACTCCAATTAACTTCATGTCAAAACAAGGTATCCTACCAGTGAAATCCCATGAATATGTTGGGCCACCTCTGTCGAGGCCATCTCATCTATGAGAATAATTTCTAAGGATTTTGACATTGCATTTCAAGAGGTGAGAGGTTTGTTGTAGAAAACGATGTTTTCTTGTGATCTTTCTAAAAAATGATTTTGACAAGACACATCAAGCTCCATTACAATCTTTAGAACGAAATATATTAACAATTCTTTGAAAAAAATCTACAAGGTTTCTAAAAATATGATGACTTTTTCTACACTTTTGATTGTTTTAATGCCTAAAATTCTCCTAATAGACGTCAAACTTCTAGATTTTAACAAAGCTAAAAATAATTGACATTTAGTTGCATTGGATTTTGGTTCAAAATATTCTTTAATGTTTTTATAAGAATGATAATTATTAGTACCGTTAGGTAACTTACCTTCAAGTGATGCTAGATCACTTTTTATAGGCTCCCATTCCCACTAGCTAGGCATCTGACTTAGTCTTTAAATTTTCTTTCCAATGAGCTAAATAAGACCTAAACATGGAGAAATATGACAATATTATGGCTCCCTTTTTTAATGAATAGCTTAATTTTGTTCAACTCAATGTGCACACCCAATGCTCCATTTTAGGTCTTATTTAGCTAGTCAGAAAGAAAATTTATAGACTAATTCTAATGTCTAACCATTAGAGAACTATTAGCATGTGAGAATCCACTAGATAATCCTAGAAGCATCATGTAGGTTCTATGTGCGTTTCAAAGATTTAAACCCATCCTTAATTCTAATGAGTGTGGAGATACTAATAAAGAAGTGGGATAGAACCATATTGTAGAGGATGATAGAAAACCATAATATTTCATATCTTTATTGTAAACTTTACATAGTACCTTGTATTGTGTAGTTTAATCTTCATTATAGAAAAACACAAAGGGATAGAACCATATTGTAGAGGATGATAGAAAACCATAATATTTCATATCTTTATTGTAAACTTTACATAGTACCTTGTATTGTGTAGTTTAATCTTCATTATAGAAAAACACAAAGGGCACAATCCTTCGATCCTTGATTGTTTTTCTACACTAAATTTCCATCATAAATAATTTTGTGACAATGTGTATAACGTTTCTTAATCTGTATTTTTTTAATATTATTAGAACATAAAAAAAATTGAAAAAAAAATCACCCATGCAAACCTAAACATAATCTCACTATTTTGATGAAACAACTATTAAAATCTCCAACACTCATTAAATAATCTATTATTCAAATATTTTGTCTCCAAAAAATATGTTTATATTTCAAAATACTTACAAAGTAGTAACTAAATAATGTCCTTAAAAGATTAAAATTATTTTAAGCATTTTTTATTATTACAATATTCTAAATATCAATCTCATTTATATGTAATCCATAAACACTCTCACATAATAATCATAAATTATTTTTTTCAAAATTTTCAATCATATATTTATGATTATGTTAAACTTTACTTTTATTTAATTAGGAAGGCGTAAGTCTATTGAAAAGAGCCACAATAAATAAATAGTTGTGATTTCACCAATTAACTTTCCATGACAAAACATTTTCCTTCATTATTAAAAAGGATGATTAGGATGATTAACATAATAATGGTCTATCAAGTTATTATTCCTAAAGTTTTTACTCTCATTAACCCAAGTTTAAGGGTTTTTAATGTTTCTTTTTTAGGTTTTTACCGTGTTTAGGGTTTTTTACTACTTTTAAGGTTTGTAGGATTTTTGCTACTACTTTTTAGTTTTTTACTTCTTATTTACCAAGGGTCTTCTGTTTTCGTTTTTAATAGTAAAAGAGTAATAAATTCTTCATAGTGCATACTAATTCCTTTTGATATTTCCTAAAATGTTAGGATGAATGGATCGATCCATTATCGAGGGCATTGGAATGACTCTTTATCGTGTGCGCATCCTTTATAGTGCACACAAATTCCTTTTGGTATTTCATGAATTTCTAAGATGAATGAAGCACAAGAGTTCGAGTTCCTATTTTCAAGAAAACTCAACACATGACTGTTGGAAATATGTAATTACAAGTTGGTGAGATCTTCATGTCTCTGCCAATTTGTCTTTCAATCATTATGTCAGTATTTTTTTAGTCAGCCGAAATGTCTGTCAGACAGTGTGACAATATGTAAGTGCAAAGTCACACATTTACTCAAACGTCAATAGACAAGCATGAAGCTATAAATGGAGCTAATCTCTATCTTCTCAGGTTGAGTTAGGTGGTTGAAGTGTCATTCAAATTAATGACAATATATATTGTTGAGTCGGCCTTAGCTTCTGTAGGATGTCTCATTCGGAGTCCATATAGGTCTAAGTCATTTTAGTTAGTCAAAGATGAGAGAGGATGTTGAAGAGAAGTAGTTGATGGATAGAGAAAAAGAAGAGAGGTAGAGAGAACCAACAACAACTGAAGATTTGACAGAAGAATTCATTAAAGCCAAAGCTCATCTCTGTCATCGTATCTTGTATTCGTGCACATCGTCGAAGTAAATTAATATGAAGCATTTTTTTATTGACAAAGTTTCTTTCTTATTTCTGAGTTTATGTGCTAAGCATAGCACTTTGTTATTTCACATTCATAAATCATTTCATTAAGTGTGTGTAGTTGCAATGCGCATCAAACTGAACAGTATGTTCACTACACAGTGGTATTAAGAACTCTATAGCATAGTTTATTTGGTGCATAGTATTTGAAACTGCGTTTAGCAGAGTAGACTGTGTGCAGTGTTGATCCATTGGATATTCACTTCAAATTGGTATCAGAGAAGGTTCTATCAGAACAAGTTTTTCGGAGCAGAAACTATGTTGAAAGTGAAATATGTCTTCTACCTCAAACCTACAACCTCCCACTTTTACAGGCAAGAATTATGAGATGTGGTCCTTGACCATGAAGGATTTGTTTTGAGTTCAAGATGTATGGGAAATAGTTGAGAGTGGTTATGTTGAACCAGTAGACCAGACAACATATAATTCTCTCACAAAAGTTGATAAAGATGTCTTGAAATATCAAAGAAAGAAGGATGAAAATACGTTGTTTTACATACATCAAGCCATGCATTAGAGCATACTTCCAAGAGTTGTAGAAGAAAATCAAGCCAAGGAAGCATGTGACACATTAAAAACCTCTTATCAGGGCATGGACAAAGAAAAGACTACAAAACTGCATATCCTTAGAAGAGATTTTGAAACCATGTCAATGAAAGACTCAGACACAGTAGATTCATTCTACACCCACATCATTGGAGTGGTAAATCACATGATAGTAGGTGATAGTTAAGATCAAATAATATGCCATATAGAACTTCTTTTCAGTTTTGAAATTCATCAACTGCACATTCACCTCATTTGATATGATCTTCTCCAACTGAGGAATAGTTGCTATAGAATCTTGACCAACAATTCTAGTAAACAACCAAGCAATTTATTTATAAGGGTTCTTCAAAGAACTCACCTGAATATTGGATATGTATTTTGGCATCGATGCATGATCTTGTAAATATTCTTGCGAGAGTTCAACTCTGTTGTTTTTTCCCTTCAGGAAATTTCTAGCCTCTTCTCCTTTGTACACCAAGTTCGACTCTGGCAATTTTAAATTTTTCTTAAAAACCAAAGGTGCTAACGAATTTGTCAATGCACCAGGTAATGATATATTTACATTCGAAAACCTCTAGAACGCAACGAACGAGAGCTATTCCTGATGTCCACACCTTATTGTTGTCTCTATCCGACAATTTTGAATACCGCTGATAAGACATGGACCAATGGTAATTCTAGTCTTCTCTCGCAAATAAGTTCAAAGTATCCCCGCAAAAATGATGTTTTCTCCCGACCATCTTCAGAAAGTTGGAAAACTTCTTCGTAATATCACTTAGCACACTAAAATGGCCCTTAAATTTGATTTCCTTGGTGAAAGTATTATTTTGAAATAAATGTAATTTGCCTCGATATAAAAATCATTAATTAACGAACTTTTCAGAAATGAATTTAATTAACATCATGGAAGAGAGTCAGAGTGGAAATTTATCAAATGAAAATGCAAGTTCGTGAGTCCATGATGAATGAAATGGCTAAGTATTGAGATCTTTTAGACGACTTGTGCGAGGTAGAAAAGTAATCAAGTGCAAGTACTTAACTCCACGACGAATAAATAAACTAAGTGTTGAGTCGGATGAAAGAGAAAAAGGAAATAAAAACAAGACTTCTGCAAGTATGATGGAAATGTCTAAGTATGGTAAGCATAATAAAATAGAGAGAGGGGTGAAGGAGATGTATGATACATGGATAATAAATTTTATGGGAAGGGAAAAGTCATAAAAGGAAAACGAAAGGAAGGAAGGAAGGGAAAACATATGGCATTAAACAATAGTGAATATGAATTTGGTATAATTTTTTTAAGGATACAATCATAGGCGTCTAGGGACTTAGGCTGAAAAATTTGGTTGCATTCAACATTCTTATAATAGAGTTTCACAATATTACTAGTAAGTTTCATTTTGAAATTTGTTTTGGATATTTCTCACCATTACCATTGGATGTTGAATATGTATATCCTAAACCAGGGGCAACAACCTCAAGTGATGCATTGAAAGTAAAAAAATTCATATGAAAGATAAGGAAAATACACTTACAAGTTCACGAGAAACTGAAGAAGTTGATTTGTTCACAATCCTACTCGCAAGTTTCATTCTGAAAATTGTTTGGGGTATTTTTCACCATTACCATTGGATTTTGTATATGCATACCCTAAAGAAAGGGAAAGAACCTCAAGTGATGCATTGGAGGTAGAAAATTTCATAATTAAGATAAGGAAAATACACTTACAACTTCAAAAAAAAATAAACAAGTCTTGGAGAAATATAAGGCTAGACATGACCAACATCTTATTGAGAAGACCTTCAAAGTAGGAGACAAAGTTTGGTTGCAACTTCACAAGGAAATATTATAAGGATCAATGAAGAAAATCAAAACCCTAAGACATGAACCTTTTGAAACATTGGACAAGGTAGGAAACGATGCTTACAAACTTAGTCTTCCACCTTATACAAGTATTTAATCTATAATAAAGGTAGGCAACTTGAATCTCTACTAGCCATTAGTGCTGGAGGAAGATCAAGAATAAGATGTACATACTACTTTGTATTGTGTATTTTAATCTCCATTATAAAAAAACAAAAAATGCATAATCCTTAAATCCTTGATGGTTTTTCTACATTGAGTTTCCATGGTAAATAATTTTGTCATAATGTATATGTCTTTTTTATTGTATTTATGCTTTCATGAGATAGTAGTTAAATTATCTTAATGTCTGTTTTTATTATTACTAAAGCATTAATATATTTTTTCATTGCATAGATTAATATATTTTCAAAAGCGGTTCATTTTCACTAAACAAAGTTGGAATGAAAAAGTTATGGCCCCAATAAGCAACCATCCAAATATTCCCTGCATGTCCAAGTCCAAGTGGTGACCATGACAATTCGCCATAATTCAAATGTGAGGAGCTATTAACATGTGGGAACGCACTAGATAATTCTGCAAGTATCATTGAGGTTCCAAGTGGGTTTCAAAACATTAAAGACAACTTTAATTGTAGTTATCAAAAACCTTGTAGAGGAAGAGATAATGGTTGACTTTTCATTAGTTACCTACTCTTCTATACTATGAGCATGATAGTGGACGAGACACTAATAGATAAGTGATATAGAAGCATATTGCACGTGACTATAGAAAACCATAGCATCTCATAGCTTCATAGAAAGCTTTACATACTACTTTGTATTGTGTAATTTAAACTACATTGTAGAAAAACACAGAAGACACAATCCTTCAATCCTTAATGTTTTTTCTACATTGAGTTTCCAAGGTAAATAATTTTGTCACAATGTGTATATCATTGCTATTGTATTTATGCTTTTTCTACGAAATGACTTTTTTGTCGTAATCCGGCCATATAAATCTGCACAAAATTATTATTTTTTGTTGTTTAAAATTCATTTCTGAATGCAGAAATAAATTCAACATGTTGAAAAATCCTTAAAGTACTGTTTCTATAGAGATAATCACTCAAATAAAGAGACCCCAAAAAACATGATCACATAAGAATCATTTCATAGAACATTTAAACTACCCCATTAAAATATCCAATACACTAATTAAATAATCTATTATTCAAATATACTTATTTTCAAAAAATAATTATTTCCATAAATATTTGTATTACAATCATGGTTAGTATTGTAAATAAAGACCATTCTCATTTATATATATTCGATAAATACTCTCACCTAATAATCATAAATTATTATTTTCAAAATTCACCCAATAATCATAAATTATTATTTTCAAAATTTTCAATTCTATATTTATGAGATATTAAACTTTACTTTTATTTAATAATTTTGAAATAATAATCAACTATATTTATATCTTTAAAAAAAATTAATAAAAAAAAAAAAACATAATTAAATTTGAAAAATAAAATCTATTCCAAGAAAGTAGGTTTTACTCTCAACGTCTAACAAAAATTTGTCATTGGCAAAGATTCCAAGAAAGTAGGTTTGACTGTTAAAATACAAAAAAAATTGGCAAACGCCATACATTCCAACGTTATTGAAGATTCCGAGAAAGTAGGTTTGACGCTTAACATACAAAAATTTGGCAAAGGCCATAACGTTGGATCTGCACAATACCATGTGGAGTGTGATCGTTCTCTCCTTCAATCACATTGTATCTGCTCAATACCACCATGTGAACTGTGTTCGTTCTCTCCTTCCCACTTCAGGTCGTTTTTCCTTCCTTGCTAAAGTCTTGGAGCTGCACTATCATCACAGTTATATCATCCTTAGATTCTCTGGCTACCGCTACTTCTACAAGCTTTTTGCAAGCACCTAGAACACCTTCCCCATGCTTCTCCTCGAAGCAGAAAGGCCTGGCAATATCTACGGCTTCCTGATTACTGACCACATCCCACATCCCATCTGATGCCAAAATTATAAACTCACAATCAGTTAATATTTCTATGATTGTGGTCTCTGGTTCAGCTGACATCAGTTTTTTCATAAAGCCATCGCCTATTGCCCTTGATACAGCCAACGGTCCAACTCTCGAAATGCGACTGTAATCAGTCACAGATCCACCTAATTTCTCTATGCGTTTTCTCTCGTCCTCCCTCCCTGGTTTGTGATCACATGTCAGGGCTTCGGCTTCGGCTTCACTACAATCTCCATCTCTAGTTCTTCTACTAATAACTGCGCGTGAATCCCCAGCATTGGAAACCACTAGGTTTCCATCTATAATGAGAGCAGTTACACAAGTACTCCCACCAAAAACGCACTGCTTCAAAAACTCCTCATCCGTTCTCAAATACCCAGCTCTAACTGCCCGCTCAAGGTTCTTCTTATTAATAAGATAATGTTTATTAACAATGTCAATCTCCGATCCTGCAGCTATTTCTAATTGTTCTCCCATTGGCTGAAGCAGGGCGTTCAAAATATTGTGTCCAATATTTTCAGCTGCAAAATCTGCTGCTTTCCAACCGCCATGACCATCAAATACACCAAAAAATGAGGCCTTTACCTTCCTGAATTCAGAATTGGATTCTTCAGCTGGAAGAAGAATATTGACAGTCATGGCCTTGTGAGCGTCCTCCATTAATTTTCCTCTCCGAGAACCCTTTTTGGATGAAACAGCATAATGAAAACCCTCCACATTGATTTCTTCGGGAAGCTCCACGGGCTCCCGCGATGGCAGAGGCGTCAAGGGATGGCCATACTGAAATATTATTTCTTCATGGGAAGTATGGTTCGGACTGAACGGGGATGAGAATGAAGGGGATTCATAGGATGCTGAATCACCACCTCCTCCTGCAGTGACAATTGACATCGAAGAAGACGACGACGACAATGAGATCATGTCTTCTATTTCTCTGGTCAGGTGATATGGTCTGAGTATGTACAGATTTCTCCTGAAGATACAGAGATAACCAGGAAAATAATTGAATAACTCCCTGTCCAACCTGCGTCACTCCTTGTTTGAGAGGCTCTGAGTCTCTTATTTTTATTGATGTATAACTCTCAAACGGCTATTAGTCACAATTTATATATATTTATATATTTTGATGTGTAACTCTCAAACGACTTCGATTTGAATTTGAATCGGCTATTGATATTCGTCGGCTGGGCTTTCTAACAAATAGTGAAGCAATTAAGTAATTCTGACCTGCTTTGTTTGGATTTTTTTAGCTGGAATTTGGTAATTTAAATTTGTACAAAATCACATTTTTTTGTTTTTTAAATTGCATTTTTAAATGTAAAAATGGATTTAATGGATTGGAAAACTCCTAAAATACCTAAATTATACAAAAATAACCACTAAAATCTGCAGATTCAACAATCACATGTCTGAAGTAGAATATCCCATTAGAATATGAAGTATTAGGTCACTGGAATTCAATAAAATTCAATAAGTGGGTAAGACAAGTTTTGTGAGGGTTGAGGTGGAGATGGGTGGGAGGTAGGTCTTGTACTCTTCTTACATGAAGTGAAATCTCTAGAGTGGTGAGATATAAGGTTTGAAGGGTAGATTCAACCATAAGTTGGACTAAGCACTAGCTTGTGGGTTGTTGGCATTAGCCTAAGAGTTATAGTGGTAGGTAGCTAGATTTGAACCTAGGCAAAGGTCTTACTTAGATATTCCAACCACTTACCAATTCCTCTAATTTTTTTTTGTAAAACAAGTTTTGTGAAAAATTATGAATTTGATATACATGGTGATATTTAATCAATATGTATGAATGATAAGGGTGTTGGTTGAGTTTGTAATAGTGAAGGTAGTATTGTATATCTCTTGAATACATTTACTATTTAATGGAGAGTTTGCATGACGTTTTCTATCATTGTTATTAAAGAGAGGTGAAAAGAATGAAGCAATCAAGCAATTTGACTTAGAGGTCTTCATAGAATATGGAGTCAAAAAAATGTTCTTTCTCATAAAAGATTGACATGTGTCATTATGTATGGTTTCTTAATAATCAAGTTGATGATATATCAACGGAATTAACAAATCTTGTAAGATTGATCTAAGGCTTTGTTCATGGTCATATTTTAAACGATTGATCTAAGGCTTTGTTCATGGTCATATTTTAAACGAAACTGATACTAGTAGTTTTTGGAATATGATTTTTTAACACATTTTTTGGGGCCTTTCCATGTGTTTTTAAAGGCTTTAATTCCCACTAGCTAGGAATATGACTTAATCTTCAAATTCTCTTTCCAATGAGAAAAATAAGACCTAAACATGGAGCAATGATCGAGCATTATCGAACTAACATGGCTCCCCTTGTTTATGGAGCACACTCAATGCTTTATTTTATCTTTGTTCAACTCAATGTGCACACTCAATGCTTTATTTTATGTCTTCTTTAGATTGTCGGAATTTTTTTTTATAGACTAAATATAATGCCCAACCATTAGGTATTCAAACCTCAAAAACACTTGGGAAGGCCCCAAAAAATGTGTTGAAAGTTCACTACTTGAAAATTACCAGAATCAAGACTATTTTTGAGATGATCCTCTATGAGTCTAGTTAGATGATTTGATCTACTATATATGAGAGTAGTACTTATCTTCATGTGTTAATGCTAAGTTCTAAAGGTATTGGTTGAACTTGTAGTATTAAGGAAAACACCACATCTCTTCATTGTTGTGGAACACCTCTACCATTTATAAAAAATTCTATGTGATGTATTGTATTGTCATTATTAAAGAGAAATGAGATGAATGAAGTAATTGTGATAATTGGCCTAAAGGGTCCCCATAGAGTTTGGAGTCAAAGATAGTATCATCTTACAAATAAATAAGTGTCAAACATGTCTTTTCAAAGTAACCATAAAAGACAAAGAGTCTCCCTTTAGCATCCCTTAAGAGGTAATAATATCTACTTTGTATTAATTGTAGATGGGGCACAAATATATAAAACACTCATTGATCTTAAGTTTTTGGAGTGTATAACATATGAATCCTCTCCTTATAAGGAATATGATGACTACCAATATAATGTTGGTGGGATCACATTGGTTACATTTGGTCAAATGAAAATCCTAAGCCATGATATCAATGTTGTTGCATGTATATTAGTTGAACAATAGTATCAAAGTTGTTGGTATATAAGTCGAACAAAAATACCATATGAGATTCTTATAAAGGTCCAAGCATTGGAAGGTTAACTTAGGATTAAGTAGCTTGAGGGGGAGTGTCCATATTGTTTGAAATAATTTCTTATATATATCATTTCTAATTTCATGGTTAAATGTTTCCTTTAAAGGAGGGGGAGAAGAATTTAAAGAGTACTTATAAGTAGGAATATGATCATATTGTTTGAAATAATTTCTTATATATATCATTTCTAATTTCATGGTTAAATGTTTCCTTTAAAGGAGGGGGAGAAGAATTTAAAGAGTACTTATAAGTAGGAATATGATCTATAGGAATAATTACATGAAGCACATTTTCTATAGACCCTTTTTCATGATGACAAGGTACTTTTCATTAAAATAAGAAAAAGATTGAGTGGTTTATTAGTCATTGATTAACTTGGTCAAGAACCTTTCATGTATATCAAGGGTAAATAAGCTTAGAGATAGGGTTGTTATTCACTCTACTATCTTGATTTTACTCTTGATTGAACATTATTAAAGAACTATACTATTAGATTTGTAATTAACATTAATACTCTATTTTCAAAATGCTTTTTCCTCCATCGAGGTGTTCCTTCTGTAACCCTCATGTATTATATTTGCAATTAATATAAATACTCTATTTTCAAAAGGTTTTTTTTGTCTATTGAGGTGTCTTTCTCTAAACCTTGTGCCTTATTTATTATGGCATGCTTTTCATAATATAAATAATGGGTGAGTGCAAGAGGTTCGGGGCGGAAAAAGTGGCAAGCAGGTGAGAACGAACACATGCATGTTTGATTCCTAAGAACACGTGCACATTGCTATGAACACGTGCTCATTCCACAGAATGTGTGCTTATTCCTATGAACGCATGCACGTTCCTAGGAACATGTGCACGTTCCTTATGTTAAATTTTTTTAAAGGTTCATGAGAGTGATTTGTGCTCATTGTCCACAAATCATGCTCACATTTTGACTCTCATTGAGCAAATAAAGATGAACTAGAGAGGAGAAAAAAAGGGAGGATCTTGCCACCGATGCTCCCAAGAATCTGAATTAAAAAAATTGTAATTATGTATTTTAATTAAAAGACCAACCTATCTTAAATTCCATGGCTTTTAAATTTCAACATATATAATATAATAGAACCCCAAGACAATCTAAACCACTCATAAGAAAACCAAGATGTTCAAAACCCCAACTCACCACATCCACCCAATGTAAACACTCAAATTGATTGAGGGGTTGGTTATATTAAGAACCTTTGAGTAACAATTAAGGGGCACTAGAGAGCCTAGAAGAGTCTCCTTGGCCAAACTTCTTTGGACATTATTGTGAAGTCCATTGCAAGTTCCCAAGGGAAACTGAACTCTATTTCTGATTATAGGGAAAGAATGTATGAATACTATAGCATTGGTTTGGACCGAAACCAAGTCAAAGAATTGGGCATTTCAAAACAACAAATATTGTCTATTTTTAGGGATCCTAGAAATGGACAAGAACTACCATTGACCAAGAAACAAATCTCCATTGACTTGTGCATCCATCCCGAGATTAGTCAAAACTGGATGGATAGGTGGTATATGGTTTTTTATAACCCTCCTTGAAATAATAGGGAGATGCACTTATATTTTATTAGAAAATTATGGGATGAGTTTCTTTTGGGTAAGCATGTCAACTAATTTGACATTGGTGAATTTCATGGAGTGGGTCGAGGGTCCACACAGGACCAAGATCTTTCTAGGCCTGACCTCGTGTTAGGTCCTCATCCCCCAGGCGAAGGCCTGACCCCCCTTCCCAACATCCACCTATTGTAGAGAGATTGCAACAGGTACAACTAGCCATTTCATTATTGACTCATAGCCTAGTACAACACAATAACATTGTTGCACTATCTCGGTAGGAGGTGCTTGCTAGTGACATTGATAGAGGGGTTGGAGCTTCAACATGCATAAGAGAGTATAATGAGGAGATGGCACATGGAAATATAAGTCGTCCATGTAAACCTCACAAATGCTCGAGCTACGAGAAGATATGTTATAGGCCTATAGAGCCCAATGGACAACATAGCTTCATGGAGGAGGTTAGTATCTTATCCCTCTCTATGTTCTTCATTGTTATATATTTATATTGTATTTTGTGTATTTATATCAATATTGTAATGTATATTCTTTTGCAATTGTTCTGAGAAGTAGACCCTCTATGTCTATGGATGCATCAGTACCTAGCCCCACCACTCATGCAGAAGTAGAGGCATCATATTCATTGGGTGCACCCCACACATAGGTATGTACCGCATTTGATAAATTGACCATAGTCATTTCTTTATTTTATGGAATCCTCAAATTTTTAATGTTCTCGTGTTTCTATATGATTTGGGACTAGGTGGTGTAGGGGAATGTTCATCTGGGATGGACAATTCACCCGCATTACATGTATCATTGTAGAGTTAAATATTGTATAATTCTCAAATTGTTTGTGTTTGTGCTTTTGAATTTTAGTATTTGTTACTAATAGTTCAATTTTATTAATATGTATGCATATTACATATATATTTGCTAGCTATAGTACTATTTCACTCCGTGGGCACTCAGGCGTTCCTTATGGGTTACCTTTCTCTATGCCTAGAGAGTTGAAATCACGTGTACAACCTGTGAGGGCCCATCACATCCCACCCTCAACATGAGTCCTATTTCATGCATCCTTAGTGGATTCATAAGCAGGGAACCCATCCGCACCACATGTATGCCACCCACCCCGACCACCATTTCCATCGGCCCCATCGACCCAGATTTCCACATTAAAGGTTGTCTCGGAGTAGGTTGTACAACCTAATGGTCCATCTACCAGTGAATGTCCATTGAGGCCTGAGATATTCACAATGAGATAATTCATTGATGCTAATTTTTTATGTTTCATAAATTTGATTTTACGCATATTTGTTTAATTTTCCTGACTTGATCCTTGTAACTGATGTAGAGTGGCATTGTAGAGAGATTGGGGTCACAGAGGAGGGTAACAACCTTAGGAATGAAAACAACACATTCCGTGAGTTTTCTTAGGTTAAACTATAAAGTATCACTTTGTATGTGTATTAATTCATCGAGGAAAAAAACTTATAACACTGTTTATTCTTTGTGCAGTCTCTAGAGCATCGAAACACACCTAGACATAGAACCTCTCGAGATGCTTCCTCAAGAAATAAAATTAAGATATATTTCTAGGATGATGTTGAGAATAAAGATATATTTCGAGGATTCTCCTCAGCGATTCTCCTGTGTATATTCTCCTTTAATAACCATCGATCCAATCCAAAATTCAATGCTTTTGGAGTCTATTACTAAACACATGTGGGCCTAATTTCCCTGTAAGCATCGTTCCAGCCAATAATCAGTTCCCCATTCATTATATTTTGGGGAAACCACTGCGTATATGTTCCCCGCAAAAAATGGAGTGCCAAAATGTGAGTCCACTGAATGAACAAAGCATAAAACATTGATGTTAGTTATTCAAAATTTAATAGAACGATTCAATGAACCTGACAGTATGAGATCTAAGACATTATCATAATCTACTGAAATACGTGATTGGTCCGCCTCCAACTGGGATAATTCCATAGTTATACATTTACCAATGGGGAGTGATACATGATCCCATCTATCAACCCAGTCTGTCAATTCACAATCATCTCATTCATTACTACTACATGGACTACATAATTAAGAGATTTTTATGATCCATATTTCAACTATTGTATTTTCTGATGTTCTAATTGAATGGAATCCATTAGTTCCTTGGATTGTTTTTCAGTGATACCACTGTGATCGATCTACATCTAACACCTCCTAAAAATATCTGTGTACATGTCATTTCTTGTGTGATTGGTCTTCATGGGTTCCTGTTCCCTCTCCTATTAGTGAAGAACACCATTCAACAATGGATTTCGCATATTGAAAGAGGGAAGTAGTTTTGAACTTTATTTCTTTCCTACGTAACACTCTTTTTATGCATGCACCTGCTCCATCATGCTCCCCTTTCCTATGCCCAGACTCAAAATAGTTCCAAATGTGTGGTGCCTTTAGTATTTTATGAAACATACACAACCATTGAAATACACGAGAATTTTTGAACTGGCCTATGCAACCATCTGACCAAATCTAGTGTTGATCCATCTATGTGTTCTTCCCCTTAAGGTGATTGTAAAAAAATGAAAACAATTTTGTACCTAAGCTAAGTCATGGCACTGATCATTGCTTATGTAGAAGTGACAATCTTTCAATATAACTATGTTTCGTTCATTACTATTTGGTCCATGCATGTATGTGATTTCTTAGTAATGTCATTCCATCGTACTTGGGGCATGTCCCATATAAGCATGTTTTTTGATCAAATGTAAAACCCTCTAGCCTTGTACATAAGATGTTGTGAATGAAGTCTATAGATGACGACAACAAAAATATAACTGAGCATTCCTTCAAAAGGGTGTTATGCAAAACATGATCTCTCTCTCTCTCTCTCTCTCTCTCTCTCTCTCTCTCTCTATATATATATATATATATATGACTCTCTCTCTCTCTCTCTCTCTCTCTCTCCTCTCTATATATATATATATATATATATATATATTATATCTGTGTGTGTGTGTGTCATAATAATAACCATACTCAATGTGATATCTACAACAATATGTGTTATGAATTGTGTTTATTTGAACATACCAAGCCTTCCATTTATGGAAATATATTTGGCCCAATCTAAGTGCACTATGAATTGCTTTGAATCTCTCATACAATTCCGCATGTGTAATGTCAAGAAAGTGTTTAATATGGGGTTCACAGTCCCTATATCCCCTTATCAATTTTAATACATCTTTTTGGTTGGAAGAAGGCCTACTGTTCTCATCCCAGAAATCCTGAACTAGTCCCTTAACCGCTCCAATTAACTTCATGTCAAAACAAGGCAACCTACCATTGAAGGCCCACAAATATGTTGGGCCACCTGTGTCGAGGATATCTCATCTATGAGAATACTTTCTAATGGTTTTGACATTGAATTTCAAGAGGTGAGAGGTTTGTTGTAGCAAACAATGTTTTCTTGTGATCTTTCTAACAATTGATTGTGACAAGACACGTCGGGATGCATTGCGGTATTTAGAACGAGATTTCTTACCAATTATTTGAAAATCATCTACAAGGTTTCCAACAATGTGATGACGTTTTTCTACACTTTTCACTGTTTTAATGCCTAAAATTCTCCTAATAGCAGTCAAA
The DNA here is from genome assembly GCA_010110895.2 of Picea sitchensis. Taxonomy (NCBI): domain Eukaryota; kingdom Viridiplantae; phylum Streptophyta; class Pinopsida; order Pinales; family Pinaceae; genus Picea; species Picea sitchensis. The sequence continues at coordinate 216,889 of SNQJ01S0001997.1, read as the reverse complement.
AGTCTAGATTTTAACAAAGATAAAAATAATTGACATTTAGCAGCATTGCATTTTGGTTCAAAATATTCTTTGATGATTTTATAAGAGTGATAACAAATAGTACGGTTAGGTAAGTTACCTTCAAGTGATTCTAGACCACTTTTTAGAGGCTCTGATTCCCACTAGCTAGGCATATGACTTAGTCTTAAATTTTCTTTCCAATGAGCTAAATAAGACCTAAACATAGAGAAATGAGAAAAGATTATGATTGAACTGACAAGACTCCCTTTTTTAATGAATAGCTTAGTTGTGTTCAACTCAATGTGCACACTCAATTCTCCATCTTAGTTCTCGTTTATCTAGTCAGAAAGAAAATTTATAAACTAATTATGATGTCTAACCATTAGGGAACTATTAACATGTGAGAATCCACTAGATAATCCTAGAAACATCATATAGGTTCTATGTAGGTTTCAAAAAGTTAAACTTAAATTTAATTCTAATAAATGTGGAGATACTAATAAAAAAGTGAGATAGAACCATATTGTAGAGGATGATAGAAAACCATAATATTTCATAGCTTCATTGTAAACTTTACATAGTAATTTGTATTGTGTAGTTTAATCTTCATTATAGAAAAACACAAAGGTCACAATCCTTCAATCTTTATTGTTTTTCTACACTAAATTTCCATCATAAATAATGTTGTGACAATGCGTATAACTTTTCTATTTTATTTATGCTTTAGGCCAAAGTAATTAAATTATCTTAATCTGTATTTTTATTATTATTAAAACATAAAAAAATTGAAAAAAAAATCACCCATGCAAACCTAAACATAATCTCACTATTTTGATGAAACAACTATTAAAATCTCCAACACTCATTAAATAATCTATTATTCAAATATTTTGTTTCCAAAAAATATGTTTTATATTTAAAAATACTTACAAAGTAGTAACTAAATATTTTTTCAACTTTAAAATTATTTTAAGCATTTTTATTATTACAATATTGTAAATATGAATTCAATCTCATTTATACTCATTTATATGTAATCCATAAACACTCTCACATAATAAGCATAAATTAATTTTTTCAAAATTTTCACTTCTATATTTATGATTATATTAAACTTTACTTTTATTTAATTAGGGAAGTTTGCATCTATTGAAAAGAGTTATAATAAATAAATAGTTGTGATTTCACCAATTAACTTCCCATGAAAAAACATGTACATTCATCATTAAAAATATAATTAGGGTGATTAATCTAATAATCATATTTATTTATTTTTTCAAAATTTTCAATTCTATATTTATGATTATATTAAACTTTATTTTTAAAAAAATAATTAGGGTGATTAACCTAATAATCATATTTTGTTTTCCAAAATTTTCAATTCTATATTTATGTTTATATTAAATTTTACTTTTATTTAATTAGGCAAGTTTACATCTATTGAAAAGAGCTGCAATAAATAAATAGTTGTGATTTCACCAATTAAATTCTCATAAAAAAACATGTACATTCATTATTAAAAAGGATAATTAGGGTGATTAACATAATGATAATTTATCAAGTTATTATTCTTAAAGTTTTTACTATGAGTGATCCAAGTTTAAGGTTTTTTATTGCTTATTTTTTAGGTTTTTACTGTGTTTAGGGTTTTTTTAGTGCATATTAATTCCTTTTGGTATTTCCTAAAATGATAGGATGGACTCTTTATGGTGCGTACATCCTTTATGGTGTGCGTAAATTCATTTTGGTATTTCATGAAATGCTAAGCTAAACGAAGAACTAGAGTTTGAGTTCCTATTTCCAAGAAAACTCAACACATGAGTGTTGGAAATATGTAATTACAAGTCGGTGATATCTTCACATCTCTGTCGATTTGTCTATTAGTCATTATGTCAATATTTTTTCAGTCAGTTGAAATGTCAGTGAGACAGTCTGACAGATTGTAAGTCCAAAGTCACACATTTACTCAAAATTCAGTCTGAAAGTAGGAAGGTATAAATGGAGTCAATCTCTATCTTCTTGGGTTGAGTTAAGTGGTTGAAGTGTCATTCGAATTAATGAAAATATTTATTGTTGAGTCGGTCTTATCTTCTGTAGGAAGTATCAGTCATAGTCCATATAAGTTTGAGTCATTTTAGTTAGTCGATGATGCGAGAGGATGTTGAAGAGAAGAAGTTGATGCATATATAAGAAGCAAAGAGTTAGAGAGAACCAACAATAGTTGAAGAGTTGTGAGAAGAAGTCATTAGAGTTGAAGCTTATCTCTATCATTGTATCTTGTATTCACGCACATTGTCGAAGTAAATTAATATCAATCATTTTTGTATTGAAAAGGTTTTCGTCTTATTTATGAGTTTATGAGATAAGCATAGAACTGTGTTATTCCACATTCATAAATCATTTCATTAAGTGTGTGTATTCACAACGCGCATCAAACTGAGCAGTTTTTTCACTGCAGAGTGCTCTTAAGAACTCTGTAGCATAGCTTGTTTGGTGCATAGTATTTGAAACCATGTTGAGCAGAGTAGACTGCGCACATTGTTGATCCATCAGATATTCACTTCAAATTGGTATAAGAGAAGGTTCTATAATAACAAGTTTGTCAAAGTAGAAACTCTGTTGAAATTGAAATATGGCTTCTACCTCAAACCTGCAACCTCCCACTTTTACAGGTAAGAATTATGAGATGTGGTCCTTGACCATGAAGGATTTTTTCTGAGGTCAATATGTATGTGAAATATTTGAGAATGGTTATGTTGAATGAGTAGATCAGGAAACATATAATGCTCTCACATAAGCTGAGAAAGATGTCTTGAAATATCAAAGAAAGAAGGGTGGAAAGGAGTTGTTTTACATACATCAATCCATGCATGAGAGCATACTTCCAAGAGTTCCATAAAAAAATAAAGCTAAGGAAGCATGGGACACATTAAAAACCTCTTATCAAGGTATGTACAAATTAAAGACCACAAAACAGTAGATTCTTAGAAGATATTTTGAAACCATGTCAATGAAAGACTCAGACACAATAGATTCATTCTACACCCATGTCACTGGACTCATAAATCAGATTAACTTTCATGGTGAAACCATATAAGACAAAAAAGTTGTTGAGAAGGTGCTTAGGAGTCTTCCTCCTAAGTTTTATACCCTTGTTGTGACCCTAGAAGAAGGAAAATACTTGACTCAGTTCAGTCTAGATGAACTGCAAGCTTCCTTCATCAATAATGAACACATATTGAATAGGTCAAATATGTCATTAGAGAATTTATTTTCTGTGTAGTCATTTGTAAGACGTGGAAGAGGAACAGGGATATCTAACTCTAGAGGCAAAGGAAGAAGTTCTGACAGAAGTGGATGCAGTAGAAATACTGGAAATGTTGGTGGAAGAGGTAAAAACCCAAGTACCAACCAATCAAGTTGTCAAAGAACTGACAAATCAAATATTCAATTCCATTACTGTAAAAAGTATGGACATTATGCATATGAGTGCAGAAAGAGATAGTATAATCAGAAAAAGAAAAGTGAAGATCAATCACAAAACAAAAATGACCAAACACTCCCTATGTTTATGGCATGCATTGTAGTTGAGCCTATCACTGTATAAATTCCCAATATAGTGTCACCAGTAGAATGCAATGTTTCTCAAGAAATTCCTTGTGACATATGGTACTTAGATTCAGGATGCAGTAACCATATGACAAGAAACATAGAACTATTTTATAGTTTGGATGAGTTAGTCCAAAATAAGGTTACAATTGGAACAAATATCCAAGTCACTGTCTTAGGCAAAGGCAGTATAAACATTTTAAGCAGAAAAGGAGTTTTTTTTTATGTCTCATGTATATTATGTTTCTGTTCTGAAGCATAATTTGATGAGAACAAGACAATTGTTACAAAAAGGATACGAAATCTACATGAAAGATAATCATTGTGTGATCATGGATAAATGCCCAAGCAATATACTTCTTGCTAAAATCCAGTTTACAAGTAACATAATGTTCCCATTGACATTAAAGACAAAAAATAAGAAGAATGCAACACTAGTTGTTGATAAAGGAAAAAGTGCACAGTCGGACACTACATTTACAACAGAAAGTGCATGCATTTCTAATGAAGAAAACAATGCATGCAATATCAAGAAAGCATAAAATGACGTAGAGATGAAGGCATCATTCCAATCTGAAATACAGGATGATTCCTGATTATGAAATTTCAGATTTGGACATTTGAACTTTGGAGGATTGAAGATGGTACACAAAAAGGATATGGTAAAAGGATTACCATTGATTGAAAAACTAGAAAGAATATGTGAAGGTTGCATATTTGGCAAGAAACACAGATAATAATTTCCAGTTGACAGGTCTTACAGAGGAAAAGATCCACTAGAAATAGTGCACTTAGACATTTGTGGACCAATGAAAAATCCACTTATAGGAGGCAGTACTTATTCCCTAACATTCATTGATGATTTCTCAAGAAAGACATGGATTTATTTCCTAAAGCACAAATCTAATGCATTGGGTTGTTTTCAGTAGTTTAAATCACTTATGGAGAAACATAGTGGTTTTTACATCAAGATTCTAAGAATGGACAGAGGAGGAGAATACATTTCAAGAGAATTTTAGAACTTTTGTAAAGTTCATGGCATCTATAGGCAAATTACCGCACGATGCACACTACAACAAAATGGTGTCGCAGAAAGAAATAAGAGAACCATCATGGAAATGGTGCAAAGTATGTTTACAACCAAACATTTGTAAAATGAGTATTGGGCTGAGGCAGTAGAAAATACAGTATACATCTTGTGGCGCACTTAAAAGTTTTTGGTTGTGTCGCATACGCACATGTTCGAGATGAACTGAGAAGAAAGTTGGACAACAAAGGACATGAATCTATATTTGTTGGGTATTCTGAAGAGACAAAAGGATACAAGTTGTAGGACCCTATTGCAAGAAAAGTCATAATCAACTGCGATGTTCATTTCATTGAGAATGAAGCATGGGATGGAACCATAGCAAAGACAGTAAAAATTATTGACACAATGGGGCATGATGATAGAGAATATGAAGTGGTTTAAACACCATGCACAACTCAGTGCACAGTTCCATATACACCTGACAATGCGATGTAAATCACTGCGTAGAGTACTCCAGTAAGAAAAACATAGCGTAGCAAACACCAACAAGTAGTCCAAGCAGTTCTACATCTCTAGATCCAGCTTTAGCAAGTTTTTTTTATCAAGAAAGACAAGAAGTCTATGTGACATCTATAATGAAGACTCAACAAATTGATTTTAAGTTTTTTCTCTGTTTTCACAAATAGATGATCCATTAACCTTTGAAGAAGTAGTTAAATAGGATGTATGGGCACAAGCCATGGATGAAGAAATCAGATGCATAGAGAACAATCAAACATGGAAGCTAGTTGATGTACCTGAAGATAAGAATATTATAAGTGTCAAGTGGATTTATAAAACCAAGCAATATGAAAAAGGAAATGTATAGAAGTACAAGGAAAGATTAGTTGCGAGAGGATTTACACAACAACCTGTAATTGATTGCAATGAAACATTTTCTCCAGTGGCATGCATGGACACAATAAGAATTGTGTTAGATATTGCCACGCAATACAAATGGCCAGCTTATCAGATGTATGTAAAGTCAACATTCTTGAATGGAAACTTAGAAGAAGAAGTATATGCGGAAGAACCACAAGGTTATGAGGTTCCAGGACAAGAAGAAAAAGTATACAGATTGAAGAAATAACTATAAGGTTTAAAACAAGCTCTGAGAGCTTGGTACAATCGCATTGATTCCTATCTCACACAAAATGAATATCAGAGAAGTGAAAATGAACCACCATTGTATATCAAATCAAATCAACAAGGTAATGTGTTAATTGTTTGTTTATATGTGGATGATTTGATATTTATAGGTGATTTTGGCATAGAAGAATTCAAGACATTCATGAAGGATGAGTTTGAAATGACTGATTTGGGACTTATGAGTTATTTTACGGGAATAGAAGTGCACGAGTCCAAAACTCACATATTTATCTCACAATCTTAAAGTATAAATTAAAGTATTAATACATTAATTTATAATATAATGTAGTATTGTAACATGTTAATTAATAAATACCTTAATAATGTATTGTATCAATTAATTGATACATTAATACATTATAAATTAATATATTATTGAAGTATAATTACACTAATACATTAGTAAAGACTTGTAAATATATTGATAAAATAAAAAGAATGTAAAATGTAATATGTTAATATAATAATACAATGTAATGTAATGTATTACATTAATACCTTATTGTAATGTATAAATTAAAGCATCAATACATTAATGTATAATGTAATGTAGTATTGTAACATGTTAATTAATAAATACCTTAATAATGTATTGTATCAATTAATTGATACATTAATACATTATAAATTAATATATTGTTAAAGTATAAATATACTAATACATTAGTAAAGGCTTGTAAATATATTGATAAAATAAAATAAAATAAAATGTAATGTGTTGATGTAATAATTCAATGTATGAATGTAATGTATTAATTAATTAATAATAATACATTATTTCATTAATCATTAAAGTATTAATTAATCAATTAATACATTTATAAAGTATTAATAAATAAACAAAATATTAGAGTATTATTAATTAATATATTAATAAAGAATCGCATTAATAAAGTATTAAAGTATAAAAAAAATACAATAATACTTTAAAGTAATAAAGTATTAGTAATAAAGTAAAAATACAATTATAACATATTCAATAATAATTACATTAAAGTATTACATTATTACAATAAAATATAAACATTATTATACATTAATTATAAAACATTAAAATATTAATAAAATAAGAAAACATTAATAATGTATGAATACATTGATGTACTAAAATATAATTGTTTGATGATGATGATGATGATGATGATGATGATGATGATGATGATGATGATGATGATGATGATGATGATGATGATGATGATGATGATGATGATGATGATGATGAACGTCCGATAGACCAATTAGGTTTTAGTGGACGTTAATCATCATCATCATCATCATCATTAATACATAAATAATGTACGAATACATTCATGTAATAAAATATTATTGTATTAATACATTGATGTGATAATATATTATTGTACTGAAATTTATTAATTAAATAATATATAAATTGTTGTAGAAAATAATAAATAAATTAATGTTTTTAAAGTATTAAATGTATTAAATAATTAAAAAAATTAATATACTAAAGTATTAAAACATTAATTTATAATTTAATGTATTAACTAATTAATAATAATACATTAATAATTAACTCCTAGATGGGGTGATTACGGGCATGATGGGTGGAAATTCAGCTGGGAGGACACATGGCCTAGTCTCCCGCCACCTTGAGCGAGCTCAAGTGCACTTAACCTCCACCATCAACTCATGACATTAATGCCTCAATCGTCTCTCCTCAACATTCACTCGATTATGGTTTGGTTTAATGTGCTAACACCTATGTTCATGGGAACGTTAATGGTAATGGGATGGATGCAGTCACAGTCCCATCACCCTCCCTGGCTTGGTGGTTTTAGTCTTTTGTTCTAGATCACATGCCTCATTTGAGCCCTTGGCCTCCAGAATATTGGCCGCCTCCAAAATTTGGTCCAATCTTTTGCCTTTGGCTCAAGATTTTGCAGTGCACTTGACCCTCTGCTCCCAACACTTATCCTCTAGTTAGTCACTGCTTCTACTTTTGGCTGGTCTCATGTCCTTCAAGCAATAGCTCTCACAACTCTCATGCGCTCCTCATCTAGTTTCAGGTGGCTCTCTCGATGATTCGAATCAGAGGTAAGTTGAAAATAGGTGTGACCTGGTATGTTGCTAAAGGTAGGGGCACAAGAAGGCATGGCCAACAAGTCTATCTGAGCTCTCCTCAAAACCTTGAGCATGCCTCCACCCTAGAGCCTTTCTTCACTCCCACTCCTTCCCTCACACATGATTTTCCTCCTCGGGCCACCACTCCTGATTTGCCTCCACTGTCGTCTCCTTATTCTTGTCGAGTCAAATGGTTCAACAATCATGGAAAATACCTTGTCTTTGCTCCAAGACTCAACTCGTCTCCCCCCTACTAGCGTTCACATCCACCTCCACCTCCACCTCCCATCACCTCCACCTCCCATCACCTCCACCTCCCCCATTCCCTTAGCTTCTCTCTCTTCTTCGTCCGCCCCCATTCCTTGTTCTAACTCCCCCACCTCCTCCTCTGAATCACCTCCATCGCCTTCACCCTCTTTGGCTTGGTCCCACTACGCTGGAAGGAATTCCCTTGAGAAGTATATGGGATTCCATCAAGCGAGGAATCGATGACATCAAGGGTGCCATCAAGTGAGGAATCGAGGACATGAAACACAAGGAAGAAGAGCAGTGGGGCCAAGTGGATATTCTGATGACTTTTCCTTAGGATCTCAAACATTATATCTCAGACAAAGGAAAGATAAGCAGAGACATCGAGAAAGTTCGAAAGAACGAGCAGAGACTCAACCCCGGTGTTGTCTAGCCCCTTCTGGCTCAGGTTTACTGTGTTTTTTTATGTTTTCAGCTAGTATAATTCATAATCTCTCTACCCTGTGCGACTTCCTAGATCTAGGAATTTTCAATCTTAGCATAGTCGAGGTTTTTTGTTTTTTCTCTATACAGTCTAGTCAATAGAACTTTGGCCTTGCGTGGCACTGTAGTTCTATATCCTTTCGTTCTATGTTTCTTACAGCTTAACAAATTTTGCATGGACATGAAGAATTTTAAGTCCATGTGGCAACATTGGTTTCCCACGAGGGAAATGTTGTCACAACGTCCTATGATAACATGATGGATGTAATGTTTCTGCTTAACAGGTTTTAATACAAATCCTAACTTACAAAAAAAAAGTACATTAATAATTAAATTATTACTTAATTAATTAATTAATACAATAGTAAAGTAATATTAAAATAATACATGAATAATACGTTATTAAAAAATAATACATAAACACATTATGAAAGCATTAATTCATAAAGCATTAATTCATAGTAAATATATATTAAAGTAATAAAGTATTAATAACATTAATAAATTAAAAATACATTAAAACTACTATATAACATTATTACATAAATACAAAACACAAATGTATAAAATTTTTACATTAAAATATCAACACATTCATACAATATTCATGAATACATTAATACAATATGTTACATTAATAAATTACTAATAAAGTAATGCATTAAAAATATATTTAAAAAATATTAATACATTTTTTGTTTGTTTGTTAGAAATGTTCGTTACTTTTTAAATTTTTGGGTGTCTCCTCTTCACTAAACTCGTCGTAAGGGTATTGAACTTGAGCCACCTAGCAAACAAAACCCACACCTTAACCACTTGAACTAGTGGGAATTGACAAAAGTATTAATACATTGAATTTATACTTTATACTCTATTAAATTTGTTATTAGCACTTTATTATTATTAATGTATTAATACTTAAACTTAAACATTTCATTAATGTATTAAATAATAATACAATAATACTTTAACGCATTAAGGTATTTGTGTATGAATGCATTAAATAATATACCATTATGGTTGGTCATGGTTGAACTTCACCATGCTTGGCCATGGTTGATCATCACCATGGTTGACTATGGTTGAACTTCACCATTATTGGCTATGGTTGACCATCACCATGGTTGACTGGGGTTGACTATGGTTTCTCATGCCCATGGATGAGCTTCGTAGACCATGTGGAGACGATTATGGTGGGTGATGTTGATTATGTTGATGAATAAATGAAGTACATTAATAAAGTACTAAAACATTACTAAAGTAATAATAAATTAATACATTAATAATGTATTAATAAGTTAATGTGAAAATACATTAATATACTAAAGTACTTATGTATTAATTAGTTAATATGTTAATGACCTATTAATTAATGTATTAATGTGGTTGTTTGTTACATTATGCCATTGGAATAGGTTTGAAACATTTCGATAGTGGGTTATGTTCGTGATATTGTGACATTGGGAAATGTTCTTCTCATTACAATGGTGGTTTATGTTTTTCATATTGATACATTGGTTTGTGTACATCACATTGAAACAATGGGTTCTGCTTGTGACATTGCGACATATGGAAATGATTGTCACATTATGACGTCAGTATCTATGCATTGCATTGTGACGTGAGGATATGTTTGTCACATTGCAACACTAGGACAATGTTCATCACATTCTGATGTACGTTTATGTTAATCGAGTTGCGACGTTATTATTCATATTGAAACAACAAAGCAATGTTCATCACATTGCGACATTTGCTTATGTTTGTCATCTTGCAAACATAAAGGGATGTTGAAATTTATTAATAGTTAATAAAGGAAGTACATTAATAAATCATTGAAACATTACTAAGGTAATAATAAAGTAATACATTAATAATGTATTAATAAGTTGTTGTGATAATATATTAATGTATGAAATTACTAATGTATAAATTAATTAATACATTCATGATCTATTAATCAATGTATTACTGTGGTTGTTTGTAACATTATGGTGTTGGAATAGGTTTGACACATTTCAACAGTGGGTTATGTTTGTGACATTGTGACATTGGGAAAGGTTAGTATCATTGCAATGCTGGTCTATATTTGTCGCATTGCCACATTGGTTTGTGTACATCACATTGCAACAATGGGTTGTGGTCATTACATTGCGATGTTTGAAATTTTTTGTCACATTGTGATGTGAGAATATGTGCATCAACTTTCTACGTGAGGATAGGTTCGTCATATTGTGACAACAAGACAATGTTCGTCACATTGCAATGTCCATTTATGGTCATCACGTTATGTTGTTACGATTCATATTATGAAAACAAGGAAATGCTCATCACATTGCGATGTTCATTTATGTTTGTCACATTTCGACGTTACTATTCACATTATGACAAAATGATTTTGTTCATCACATTACAACATTTGTTTATGGTCAACACTTTACGACGTTATTTTTTTTAATAGATTGCAAAGATACTATGTTTTCCATAGTGGGATGTTATTATGTTCGTCACATTACAACACTAATATGTTGGCCATGTTGTAACATCCATTTTTGTTCATCACATGACATCGTAATGTTTCTTTTTGTCACATTATGGCATTGGGGATAGTCGGTTATATTCGTGACATTGCCACATTAGGAAATGTACTAATGTGGTTGTTTTTCACATTATGGCATTGGAATAGGTTTAACACATTGTTGATCTATTAATTAATGTACTAACGTGGTTGTTTGTCACATTATAGATCTATTAATTATGGCATTGAAATAGGTTTGTCACATTGTGGATCTATTAATTATTGTACTAATGTTGTTGTTTTCCACATTAAGGCATTGGAATAGGTTTGACACATTCCAACAATGGGTTATGTTCGTGATATTGTGAAATTGGGAAAGGTTCATCTCATTGCAATGATGGTATATGATTTTTCACATTGCCACACTGGTTTTTGTATATCACATTGCAAGAATGGGTTGTGGTCATTAGATTGCAATGTTTGAAAATGTTTGTCACATTTTGATGTCAGGATATGTGCATCACATTGTTATGTGAATATAGGTTCGTCACATTGTGAAAACAGGACAATGTTCATCACTTTGAAATGTATGTTTATGGTCATGACGTTGCAATGTTACTATTCAGATTGCGACAACAAGGGAATGTTCATCACATTACGATGTTCATTAATGTTTTTCACATTGCTCACATTATGACAAAATGGCTTTGTTCATCACATTGCGATGTTTTTTTATGTTCAACACGTTGTGACGTTATTATTTTTGATAGATTGCAATGATATTATATTTTCCATAGTGAGATGTTACTATGTTATTCACATTGCAAGATTACTAGGTTCACCATGTTGTAACATCCATTTTTGTTCATGACATGACAACGTGAGTTTTTTTTTGCAACGTAGGGTTTTTTTTGTTACATTATGGCATTGTTGACAGTTAATTATGTTCGTGAAATTTGTAGCATTGGAAAATTTATGTTTGTCATATTGCAAACATAAACAGAGGTTGAAATGTATTAATAATCAATAAAGGAAGTACATTAATAAAGTATGAAAACATTAGTAAAGTAATAATAAAGTAATACATTAATAATGTATCAATAAGTTGATGCAACAATACATTAATGTGCCAAAGTACTAATGTATAAATTAATTAATACATTAATCGTCTATTAATTAATGTATTAATGTGATTGTTTGTCACATTATGGTGTTGGAATAGGTTTGAGATATTCCAACACAGGGTTATGTTCATGACATTGGTACATTGGGAAAGGTTCATCTCATTGTAATGTTGGTCTATATTTGTTGCATTGCCACATTGGTTTGTGTATATCACATTGCGACAATGGGTTGTGGTCATCAAATTGTGATGTTTAAAAATGTTTTTCAAAATGTGATGTCACAATATATGCCTAACATTGCTACGTGAAGATATATTCATGACATTGTGATGACATGATAATGTTCGTCAAGTTACGATGTTTTTTTTTGTTTGTCAAGTTGTGACATTAGAATTTAGATTGTGTCATTAGGTAATTTTCATCACATTCTGATGTCCATTTATGTTTTCCACATTGTGAGGTTACTATTCACATTGTGACAAAATGGATTTGCTCATCATATTGTGATGTTTGTTTATTTTCAACACTTTGGAACGTTACTATTTTAGACAGATTACAACGATTCTATGTTCGACGTAGTGGGATGTTACTATGTTCGTCACATTGCAACATTACTATGTTCGTCATGTTGTAACACCCATTTTTTTTCATGAGATCATTAGGTTTTGATTCACGACATAGTTTTTTTTTTTCTCATATTATGGCATTGGAATAGGTTTGTCACATTTTGAAAGTGGTGTATGTTCCTCACATTGTGACGTTTGGAATTGTTCGTCTCATTGAAATGTTGGTCTATGTTTTTCAAGTTTCCACATTGGTTTGTGTACATCACATGGTGACAATGCATTGTGGTCATCACATTGCAATGTTTGGAGATATTTTTTACATTGTGACACCATGATATGTGTGTGGCATCTCAATGGGAGGATATGCTTTTCACATTGCAAAAATAGGGCAATGTTAATCACATTGCGACATCTATTTATGTTTGTCACATTGTGAGTCACTATGTTTGGAAGATTGCAACATTACTATGTTAATCACATTGGGACATTATTATGTTTGGCACATTGCAACATTAATATGTTCGTCACATTGGAACATTATTATGTTTGTCACATTGCAACATTACTATGTTTTTCAGATTGTAACTTCTGGTTTTGTTCGTTAGATTGCAACATCATGTTATGTTTTTCGCATGACAAGGTTGGTTTGTGTTCGACACATTACAAAAATGAAGTTATGGCCAAGTTATTACAAAAAATTCTATATGTTAAAATATAGATTCTAATGGTCTATATTTTAAAATTAATGGCGTCGATTGGCGTATATCAATCACTTTTTACTTAAATGTGGTTGTTGCTAGTTGATGACCGACAAGAGTGGAGAACAACCATTAATATATTAATAGATAATTAATGTATTAATTAATTATTACATTAATTATACTATAATTTATTAATGTAACATATTAGTTAATAAATAAATAATATATTAAATAATAAAGTAATACATTAAAAAAATAATAATATATCAATAATGTATAGATACATTTTTTTTGTAAATAAAAAAAGAGGATCCTAGTATTATATCATCATGAGTGTACAACTGTATGTCGTTTGGTAGCCACCTGTTCCGCCACATAAGGGAAACCAGAACAGATGGCTCCAAGCGGTGATATGTTTATCATGGCGGAGATTCAGTTTACAAAAATTTGAGCAAAAGTTGAAAATTTCAACAGGAACTTTGTTCCCACTAGCTAGCCTAGGGAAGGCTTCACTCAGAGCTGCCATTACTAAGATGGTTACACAACTATAAGAAGGAGTGAAAATATAATCACTATGCATGCTGAAAACTGTAATTGACAAGAACTAGATTCAGGGGTTGGCCACATCAAGCCATTGGAGAACCTAGATGTCCATGGGTGGTGTAGACTGAGATGAACTTATTCTTGCAAGTGGGGCATTGTAAATGTGTTGGGGCATTTGCGAGCGCCTTGAACAACAAATCTAGTTGTTGTTGGATTGTACTTTGGCCATGCACCTGCTCGTACTGCCACTGTTGGATGTCAAAGAGGAGCTCAAAATGCTCTACTGCCAGATGATAGGTGTATTGTGAGCCTTCCTCACCACCGTCTGTGCTAGTGTCTTTCACTGTAGATGTATTTGGGTTCTCCCCACCTATTGTCAATTGCCAGATTTGGGGATTTCCTCCTCCACTATGCATCCTCCTTCCCACCATCAAGGTTGAAAGTCTTGGGAAGCGAAGGGGCTTGGGAGGCTTGCCTTGGATGGTGACCCTTTCATTTTCATGAGGCTCAGGCCTGGTTGAGAAGCCAAAGTTGGCCTTGCATCATTCAACTTTGGGCCAGGATGTTGAATTGAAGGTAGTGCCTCCTCTTTGACCATTTTGAGGATAGCCGATAAGTGCTCGGGTGGCAGTGGAGAATGCTTAGTGGGGGACGAGGTCTCCATTTTGGGAATGTGAAGGGGAGACTGAGCTTGAGTTTGGGGCAAGGTAGGAGGATTCTCCACTTTTGGAGTGCGCATGGTGGAATGAGTGCTTCTGGTAGGTATGTGAGGGTGACTCAAATGGGAAATCAAGGATTGCTGAGAGGATGTGCGCCGGTTGTCTCGGGTGATGGCGTTCTTATTCCTGGTGGCCCACCTAGGCTTGCCTCATTCTTGGGGCATGGTGGTGAGAACCAGGGGGTGGCAGCGAGTGTGGTCGAGGGAGGTTCAGAGGTCGCACAGGAGGTAGAAAGAAAGGCCAAGAGGGCGAAGTAGCACTGTGCAGAGGTGGTACCTTGCAAATGACAGGCAGAAAAGCACACCTTGGTCATTTTTATTGTCACTCAAAGCCATTGATGTCCCTCCCATCATCATTGAAGGCTGACGGGACTGGTTCAGGATCCTGGTAGCAGTGACCTAGATGGATCACTCGTCCAAGAGCTCCTCCAAGCGCATTGAGTTAATTTCCCTTATGGTGAACTCCATGGGGAATTAATAACTTCGGGGGTGGCAACTTGGGATATTAACTCCCCCCGCCAACTATCCCTGCCACCTATCCCCCTCCTCTTGCCAAGTGTCACCCCATTCGGGTTAATGTATAGATACATTAATGTCATATTACATAAAGGTTATAAAGTCCCAATGAAATAATGAAATAATCTATTAATTAATGCATTAATACATAAATATGGTAATCTCTTAAAGTTTAATGTTTTAATTAATTAATACCTTATTGTAATGTATAAATTAAAGTATCAATACATTAATGTATAATGTAATGTAGAAGTGTAACATGTTAATTAATAAATACCTTAATAATGTATTGTATCAATTAATTGATATATTAATACATTATAAATTAATATATTGTTAAAATATAAATACATTAATACATTAGTAAAGACTTGTAAATATATTGATAAAATTAAAAAAATGTAAAATGTAATGTGTTAATGTAATAATGCAATGTATGAATGTAATGTATTAATTAATTAATAATAATACGTTATTGCATTAATAATTAAAGTATTAATTAATCAATTAATACATTTATAAAATATTAATAAATTAATAAAATATTAGAATATTATTAATAATATATTAATAAAGCATCCCATTAATAAAGTATTAAAGTATCCAAAAAAAAAATACAATAATACTTTAAAGTAATAAAGTATTAGTAGTACACTAATAAAGTAAAAATACATTTATAATGTATTCTAGAATAATTACATTAAAGTATTGCATTATTACAATAAAATATAAACATTATTAAACATTAATTATAAAACATTAATAAAATAATAAAACATTGATAATGTATTAATATATTGATGTGCTAAAAT
Source organism: Picea sitchensis (assembly GCA_010110895.2). Taxonomy (NCBI): domain Eukaryota; kingdom Viridiplantae; phylum Streptophyta; class Pinopsida; order Pinales; family Pinaceae; genus Picea; species Picea sitchensis. Next base: position 200,747 of record SNQJ01S0001997.1, on the reverse strand, counting down.
ATAAATGTATTAATACATCAATAATGTATGAATATATTGATGTAATAAAATATTATTGTATGAATACATTGATGTGATAATATATTATTGTACTAAAATTTATTAATTAAATAATATATAAATTATTGTAGAAAATAATAAATACATTAATGTTTTTAAAGTATTAAATGTATTAAATAATTAAAACATTAATATAAATTAAAGTATTAAAATATTAATCTATAATTTAATGTATTAACTAATTAATAATAATACATTAATAATTAATTTCTAGATGGGGTGAGTATGGGCATGACGGGTGGACATTCAGCTGGGAGGACACATGGCCTAGTCTCTCGCCACCTCGCGCCAGCTCAGGCGCACTCAACCTCCACCATCAACTCATGAATTTAACGCCTTGGCCATCACTTCTCAACATTCATTCAATTATGTTTTGGTTTAATGTGCTAGCACCTTTGTTCGTGGTAACGTTAATGGTAATGGAATAGACCCAATCACAGTCCCATCACCCTCCCCAACTTGGTGGTTTTAGGCATGCGTTTTGGAGCGCCATGGCTCATTCGAGCCCTTGGCCTCTAGAGTCTTGGCCACCTCTCGAATTTTGTCCAGTCATTTGTCTTTGGTTCGAGATTTTGCAGTGCACTCGACCCTTCACACCCAACACTTATCCTCTGGCTAGTCATTGCTTCTGCATCTGGCTGGTCTTGCATCCTTCGAGTAATAGTTCTCACAAATCTCATGTGCTCCTCATCTGGTTTCAGGTGGCTCTCTGGATTCCTTGACTTAGAGGTGATTCAAAATAGGTGCGAACTAGTATGCTTCTAAAGGTTGGGGTAGGAGAGGGTGTGGCCAGTAGGCCCATACAATCTCTCCTAAAAAACTTGAGCGTGCCTCCACCCCAGAGCCTCTCTTCGCTCCCAATACCCCCCCCCCACACCTGATTTTCCTCCTCGGGCCACAATTCTTGATTTTCCTATGTTTTCATATCCTTATGCTTACCAAGTCAATTGGTTCGATATTCAAGACAACTCCCTCGGCTTCTCTTCAGTGCTCAACTCGTCTCTCCCTTTCCAATGTCCACATCTGCGTCCACTTGCACCTCCCTTCACCTCCACCTCCCTCATTTCCTCAACTCCCCTCTCTTATTCGTCCTCCCCCATTCCTTGTTGTGACTACCCCACCTCCTCCTCTGACTCAACTCCACCTCCTCCACCCTCTTTGACTTTATCCCGTTTCGATGCAAGGAAATCTCTTGAGGAGTCTATGGATTCCATCAAGCAAGGAATCGATGGCATCAAGAGCGCCATCAAGCAAGGAATCAAGGACATGCAACAAAAGGAAGAAGAGTGGTGGCACCGAGTGGAGATTCTGATGAATTTTCTTGAGCATATCAGACAGGCTATCTCAGATAGAGGCAAGCTAAGCAAAGACATCGAGCAAGTTCGATAGAACAAGCAGAGGCTCGACCCCACTCTTGACTAGCCCCTTTTGGATCAAGTTTCCTGTGTTTTTTTATGTTTTCAGCTAGTATAATTCATAAGTTCTCTTCCCTGCACGTTGATGCAGGAGAATCACTCCACCTCAATAATGCGCCAGCTAGAAATCACATCAGTGCGCATTCAAGGAGGGGAGAGGTGCCAACCCGCTCATTTCCCCTCGTTTTCAAATTTCAAAATTGTAATTTTATGCAATTAAATGTTTGGAAAAATGGAAGAGACGAAGCCATGCCTTTGTGCAGGGAATAGTTGGTGTCGCTTATAATGGTTGACCGACTGATTGAGATCTAGATCTGATCCAGACAAGATATCCATTGAATGTAAATTCAATATAATTAATGAGAGTAGGTGAGTTGGAGGGAGAGCTCGAGAAGCCCCTCTTTTGTAAAAAATATCTTTGTATCAAATTTCATTAGGAAGGTAGGAGATTAGAGATCTAGCATGTAGATGAGAGAGTAGAGATATCATGAGAGGAGAGAACTGAGACTATGTTGCAGTATAGTCTTTGTAAACATATATATAGACATTGTGAGATTAATAATACAAAGCAGGTTTCCCTGCATATGGTTTTGTGTGTGTTTTTATGCTTATGAGTGAATGTCATTTGTGTGTTTATGGATGTATGTTGTAGATGTATGTGTTATATTTCATGTGCAGGGATAGATATAATTCTCTATCTGTGAGTTCATTGGAATTGTTTATGGGTTCTTTAGGTTGTGCAAGGTGTGCATAACAAAGTATTGAAACTCTGTAGCCAATGCAAGGAGTGCACATTTGAATCTTGAACTGAGTTCAGAGGAGAATGTGTCAGGAGGGAACACCAAGATAGTTTGCAGACTCAAAAGGGGATCCTCAAGGTTACTGAACACTTTGGAGGGAAGATTGTGCAGAGAAAGAACATAGAGAATAGAATTTCTAAGGATTTTGTAGAGCTCTGCCAGGTGGGCATCCTGAACTTTGTTTCGAGTTCAGAGAGAAGATAAATTTCAAGGAGAAGACACTTACAGAGTTACCAAACACTTTGTAAGCTCAACAAGGAGTGCTTGAGCATAAGTTGCCAAGAGGGCACTTATATCCCTTTGAGGAGCGGAAGGGGCAGACACCTTTGAGGTCCAAGTAATTTAAGATCAAGGTGAAACAAAGTTGTTGAACACTCTAGAGGAAGACCTATGTAAGGAGTGCACCAGACCAACACTCATATAAAGTGTTGAAAGACAACCAGTTGAAGGTCGGTCAAGCACAAAGAGTGCACGTGGAGATGATCTTGTTTCAAATTCGAAAGCTCGGGGGGTAGAGCATAGAATGTGCTAGGAGGGCACCAAAAAATATTTTGAAAGATGTAGAAGGGTAGAATCCCTTGGGATTCTAAGCTAGTTCGGAAGTTCAGAAGTGATAGTGCAAAGGGTGCACAAAGGTCGGACTTATTCCAAGTCCAGAAGCTCAGGAAGAGTAGTACAATGTTACACGTAGAGCACAAGTGTGTGCCAGGGAGAGGTCAAATTCCATTGACAAAATCTCAAGAGGGAAAACATCGTCGAGACCCAATACATCAAGGCTTGTAGAAGGTATTTTGAAGGTGAAGCCTTTGAAACGATTGAATTCTTCCAATTCAAGGAAACAAGTGAAATATCAGTAGGAGGAATGACAACTGTCATCAGATCAGTTGCTGAGAAAGTGATCTAGGTCATCAAATTCACATCCAGACACTCAGAAGAGAACGCAGGAGGAGGAATAGACCCCATCCATCGGATCTGAGCACGTGGACTAACAACCATTGGATCCATAGTTAAGTGCACGAGTCTTAAACCATTTAAAGTGCATAGAAGAAGAAGAATTACCAAGTCCCAAAGTTTCAAAGGTTGTCAGAACCATCCATCGTCAAGGGGGGACAACTGGAAGGAGATCAGAGAGTTCGAGGAATCAAACTTTGGAATATTTGCAAGGAGAAGAGTGAAATATCATGGTCATCCATTGAGACAGGACATGTGGTGAAAGATCAACACTTCACTGATTCACAAATCGAGAAGTTGGAGGTAGGAGAGGCAGAGTCGGGAGAAGAGAGCACTTGAGAAGTCTAAGTTCACAAAAGTGATCACATTTATTAATCGCGAGAGGAACATGGACTATATATATGGTCCCAAAGAATTCATCGATTAGTAAATCGGGAAAGAGGAGCAAGCCACTCGCAGAAACTCGCAAAGTTCGAATTCATGATTTGATCACAAGTGTTGATCGTGAGGAGAGCACGTGGCAGCAGATAATAAGACTCGTGGTGTCGCAAATTGGAAGAACTACATCGAGCAGTCCGTAGATGTCCGGAAGCACGAAGTGGAGATCTGGACTGTTGGATCGCAGGGAGTCGAGGATCATTTTTATGACACAAGCAAAGTTTGGGGTTTGGACCTCGAGGAAAGGGATGTGAGACAACTTTCTAGTTCATGAAGAGAGAAGCTCGAAGGTATTTGGGAGTTGGGCCCCAGGTCATAACTGGAGGTCACATCAGTGGAGAATAGGGGAAGGAGATAATTCCCGCTAGGCTCTTAGTTCAAAGTTTAGGAATTGGAAGAGTCAGGTGATAAGCAACAAAAACACCCGAGGTCCTGAAATCACGAAGCACCTTTTGGATAGGTGTCTGGTCACAACCGTTGGTCATGTAGAATAGGCTTGCACTGGGTACTAGTTCGCATGGGTGGAGTTTCATAAGGACCTGTGGATTTGTTTCGTGGAGGTTTTGGTAGGGAACCAAAGAGCTGCTTCAGCTCAGGAATTTTGAAGATCCATTGATCGAAAGGTCAATAAACCCCACCGAGGTGGGGGTGTTGCATCAGGTGGTATCAAAGATGATTTTTTCCTATAGACATAAGGAAAAAGAGGAAAGGATATAAAGGAGATAGTATGATACCATAAGGTGGTATCAGAGCACAATTTTTGTCTATAGATTTCAGGCGAAGGAGAAATTGGAGATTCTCTCATTTGTAGAGTGAACAATAGACTTGTCATATGGGCAAGCAGAAGGTGGAAATGGCTACAAAAGGCCACAATAAGAAATACAATCCAGAGACAGATCTAGAGCTTAATGAGATAAGAGCAAGGATGGAGAGGATAGAATTGAAGATGCAACAACAAGAAGTGAAGGCACATTGGACATATGAATGGTCCTTGAAGAGGAAAGTTAAGTGGCCCATCTAGAAGTTGTTGGACAGAAGGAAACCATAAGAGTTGAGGAGGTGGCTGAGGCATGTTGAAAAACTCAGTGATGCGGAAGAGAAGAGATCAAAGGATGTCATGAACTGCCAGGAGGATAGTGATGGAATTTTAGATTTCCAGGTAGGCAATGAGGTGAGATCAGTCGATCTCATAGAATGCCAGGATGGCAGGAGCGAAATCCCATATTGCCAAGTGGGAAAGGGAGAAGAAAGGAGCTCAAAGGTGAGTTTGGATAAGCAAGGTGTGCTGATAGAGGAGGATCATAGGAGTATTATGATCATTGAGGGAATTGAGATATTCCTACCAAGCAACCTAGTTGAGGCCAAAGCATGTGTTGCAGATGCAACAACAGAATCAAGACAACCAACAATGACTTTCATAGAGGAGGAGATGGAGCATATACTGATGTCTACCCCAACAAAAGAATAATAGAATGTAGTTAAGATGCTCACTCCATGGGATAAGGATTTGGAGATGCTCGAGGATTGGTTGAACAATCCAAAACTAGAAGATGGTTTCCAGGAGACAGTTATGCAGATTGTAGGAGGAGAGCATTCAACATAATTGCTCAAAAATTTCAGCGAGGAAGATGAACAGGAGATGACTGCAGCACTAAAGCCAGTAACAAAAGAGGGAGCAAAATTACATTCTGAGGAGCAACTGGAGGAAGTTGGAGTTGAACCAGTAGTAGAACTGGCATAATAAAATACGTCAGAGGAAGAAGTTGAGAAACAACTCAGTGATGAGACTGCAGAACTAGAGTTTGCAGTAGGGTTGCAAGATAACGCCATAGAAGATGAAGGAATCAAGGGAGATCAACCTGATCTACCCATTGATAAGGAGGAGGTGCAGTAGAGTAGGCTGCATAAGAAGAGCCAACCAATTGAGCAGGTGGATGAGGTGATTTAGGAGATAAGAAGGTTGATGTTGAGGTCAACACAAGAGACTGCCATCAAGGAGAAATTGAGCAGAGGAGATCTTGCCATAGTAGCATAGAAGAAGCAACAACAACATCAACAACATAATAGTGGAGCAGGAGGAAAGCTCCAGAGGATAGTTTGGGATCCAGGAATATTTCAACAGAACTAGGAAGCTCATGAGAAATATGTAGGGTTTCAAAATAGTCCCTATTCTCACTCCATTAATTCACTAAAACCTTCACAATTACTTCCATTTCACCTTCATATCACCTCCACATTATTACATTTACCTCATCATTGGGTTATAACTATGCTTTTCCAAAGTTTATCAATTCTTAACA
>SNQJ01S0001997.1:125287-187571 GCA_010110895.2 Picea sitchensis | reverse complement strand
TTCAAAGTTTTTATTAGATGTTCTAATATTGGAGGAGATCCTAAAATTCAAGTGTTCTTGTAAGAGAACCTTAGGATCTCGATGAATGTTAGATCTAGGTTTGTTTAGTTGTTGGAAGAGATCTTGCTAAATATGTTCTTGTAAAAGAACCAAAGATCTCAGACAAATTAGAAATCTTTCTAGACCTATAGGTGGCACTTCTAAGTTTACCTTCCCGGGTTGACATTAAATGAACTCTGATTGACATCATCAATTAGAACTAAACACAGGAGCTCATGAATTTTTTTACAGTAGTGGAGTATGATGTAGGATCATCACTCCACCTCAGCAATGCACCAGCTAGACAACACATCAATGTGCATTCAAGGAGGGGAGAGGTGTCAACCCTATCATTTTTCCCTCGTTTTCAAATTTCAAAATTCTAATTTAATGCAATTAAATGTTTGGAAGGATGGAAGAGCCAAAGCCATGCCTTTGTGCAGAAAAGACTTGGTGTCACCTTTAATGGCTGACAGGATTATTGAGATATAGATCTGATCTGGACTAGACAACCATTGACTGAAAATTCAATGTAATTAATGAGAGTAGGTGAGTTGGAGGGAGACCTCGAGAAGCCCTCTTTTGTAAAAAATATATTTGTATCAAATTTCATTAGGAAGGTAAGAGATTAGAGATCTAGCATGTATATGAGTGTGTAGATAGCTCATAAGAGGAGAGAACTGAGACTCTATTGCAATCCAGTTTTTGTAAACAACTGTATAGACATTCTAAGATTAATACAAAGAAATTTTCCCTGCATATGGTTCTGTGTGTGTTTTTATGTTTATCAGTGAATGTCATTTGTGTGTTTATGGATGTATGTTGTAGATGTATGTGTTAGATTTCATTTGCATGGATAGATAGAAATCTCTATTTGTGAGTTTGTCGAAATTTTTTCTGGGTTCTTTAAGTTGTGCAAGGAGTGCACAACAGAGTATTGAAACTCTCTATCCAGTGCAAGGAGTGTAGATATGAATCTTGAATCGAGTTCATAGGAGAACATGTTGGGAGGGCACACCAGGATAGTTTGCAGACTCAAAAGGGGAGCCTCAAGGTTACTGACACGTTGTCGAGAAGATTGTGCACAGAAATCACAGAGAGAACATAATTGCTGAGGATTCTATAGAGCTATGCCAAGTGGGCATTGAGCAAGTGCAAGGCGTGCAAAAAGTGAACTCTGTTTCAAGTTCATAGAGAAAATAAATGTCAAGGATAAGACACTTACAGAGTTACTGAACACTTTGTAAGCTCAACAAGGAGTTCTTGAGAAAAAGTTTCCAAGAGGGCACTTATATCCCTTTGAGGAGAGGAAGGGGAAGAGACCTTCGAGGTTCGAGTAATTTAAGCTCAAGGTGAAACAAAGTTGTTGAACACTCTGGAGGAAGACCTGTGCAAGGAGCAAACCAGGCCAACACTCATATGAATTATTGAAAGAAAACCACTTGAAGGTTGGTCAAGCATAAGGAGTGTGCGTAGAGATGAACTTGTATCATGTTCGAAATATGAGGAGTTCGAGCGCAGAACGTGCCAGGAGGGTACCAGAAAGTATTTTGAAAGATGAAAAAGAGTAGAATCCCTTGGGATTCTGAGCCAGTTTAGAAGCCCAGAAGAGAAAGTACAAAGGGTGCACAAGGGTCAGACTTATTCCAAGTCTTGAAGCTTAGAAGGATTATTGCAAAGTTACACACAGAGCACAAGTGTGCACCAGGGTGGTGCAGACCCACGAACCTTGGGCCAAGATATGTGCAGGATATTCTCTAAACCATGACAAGAGTTAAGGAAAACCCTTGATTAAGACCGTGAAGGATTTTCGTCTCTCACGAGTTTGGTGCTTTCAACACAATACCACCGCTCTCTGCAATTGTCGTGATGCGAAGCTCCAAATGGGTGTAAGGGATAAACCCCCTCTCTTCATCCCCTTTGAAAAGTGACCATGACCAAGGCCTTAGTACAATATCCTTTCGTGACTCACGATCTCGCAATTTGGAGAGTTGAAGACTCTCGACTCTTCTTGATCCAAATCTCCAATACCCGAAATGTGATATAGGTATGGCTCCTTCTCATTAGAGATTTTACAAATGACTGCCAGCTAGAGCTTAACTCTAGCACCTCTCTCAACTCGCAAATTCACAAGTTGGAGTTTTGAATGATCAGGCTCCTTCCTTGTGAATCCCCAAAATGCGATAAGTCAACAAGGTGTTGACTCCTCCATAGTGACGCGTGTACGCCACCAGTCACCCACTTGCACGTTGTATGTTTGTGCCACCTGTCAACTATGTCGTATCCTCTTACGGGATGTGCCACCTGTCCACACAAGCCCTCGACACTCAGCGCTTCATGACTTTTGCGATCCAAATGCAATGTTTCCCAACCTTCGAACCCCTGAATTCACGATATGATCCAATGGTGTGGGGTAGGACGCGATCAATGGCTCACATTGATCCTCCACTTCTGGGTGATGGGTTCCTCTGACCTCTAACCACCTTGCAACTACTGCCAATCCTACGGTCCTCACATTCTCATGATTTCTCCATGGAGAATTCAGACCATCCGCCTCTGTCCTTGAAAACCTTTGTCCCTGAACTTCGGCAAAGGCGATTAGACCTGTTCTTTTTTTGATTTCGATCCAACTTGTTCTTTGCTCAACCTCTGCGAACTTCAACCTAAGTTGATTTTCTGGGTCTTCGACTTCTCTTGGAGAGTTTTGACTTCAAACCTCCCCTGCACATGAACTTTGCACACCACAATAACTACTCCAGTTATCTCTCAAAGGAAGCTTTATGCACTCCTTCCAATAAAGAATTGTTCAACTCCTCTGTGAGTCTAAAGAAATCTTGCCCTCTTTTTCCAGCCTGCACACACTTTGCACGGATCTGTGCTCTACTAGCACTCCTACCTATAAAGACACAATTGGATCCTTTCCGAGAGTTTTGAGCTGAATTTCAGAACCTGGTCGATGCACTCTTTGCAGACCCTCCACTGCACTCTTTGTAGGAGTTCTCGGAAAGAGAAACAATTGGAACTCATTCTCCCCTTATCTAGAATTCAAACATTTAGCAAAGAATCCCAGAGCATACGCACACACATAGCATTGAAATAAAATGCACACAGAGAATATAAACAAGCCTGCAACATACCATTCAACAGGTGGTTCCAACAACCATAACACACACATAGATTTGGACCCAAAGCTTTCTTTTATTAATTCCAATGCTCATTTACATGGAAAATAACAACTAAAATGCATAAAAATCCTTTGTTCTCTTCTATTCTCCTCTACATCTCTACAACTTATGAATTTTGAATTATGTTACAAAGATACAAGGGTTGAGGGTGTCTATCATCCATTTTCCCTCCTAAGCTCCTAAAACTATCTAGTCTATCATTTAAATCTACCTACTTGCATTAAACAAACTTAAATGCCTATTACATCCGAGGATAGGAACATGCACCCCAAAATTAGTTTGGATCTTCAAGATATAAATGCAACTGCACTTTCCTCCTGTCCATTAAATTAATGTTTTAGATTTTAAATTTCAAAACGTTTTGACAAAAACGTGTTCAAATTACATCTGTGCGTCCAGCTGTCTCCTTGGCTTTAGGCACACACTTGGGATTTATACGTTGCTCCTGCATCATACTCCCTCGCTTGAAAATTTTCATGAACTCTCGTTCATGAGATCTTGCATGATCTATCCATGCCTTTGAATTTCTGCTTCATTCTACCAGCTGACATCTTCAACTAGATGTCCTTTCCACTTGACCAAGTATTCAAAATACTCTTTTCGCATGGTCTTTCTGCTAATCCTATTGTCAATTATGCTTTCCATATGTGGCTTTTCATCTATAGGAATTTGTTTTGTCCATTGAATCTTTTCTTGTTCATATTCTACTCCTTCTTCTTCAGCTCTATAAGGGTACAAATCCACAACATTGAATATTGGTGAGATTCCGACCCCATCGGGTAATTCAATCTCATATGAATTTTCCCCGACTTTCCTTATGACCTTGCACGGTCAAATAATTTTCATCTTAAGATTGTTATATGTTCCCCCTGGGAACCTTTCCTTCCTCAAATGTGCAAGAATCAAATCACCAACTTCAAATTGAAGTTCTGACCTATGTTGATCTACTCTACGCTTGTAATCTTGACTTGAACTCTGCAACCGCTCCTTAATTATGTTGTGAAGCTCCTTCATTCTTTTTGCAAAGTCCTTTGCACTAGAACTCCTGAATTCAGCTTGTTCCAAGTCTTTCAATTAAGAAAATCCCCTTAGCTGTATTCCATATACAATTTGGAATGGACTGTGCCCTGTGCTTCTGTTAAATGAATCGTTGTAAGATAATTCCACCTATGGAAGAATATGATCCCATTGACTGTGGTGTTCAGTCACTAGACTCCTCAATAGATCTCCCAAACTTTGATTCACTACCTCAGTCTGTCCATCTGTCTAAGGGTGATATGCTGAGCTAAAAGATAAATTAGTCCCCAGCTTCTTCCATAGGGTCCTCCAGAAATGACCAAAAAATTTGGTATCCCTATCCGATACAATACTCTTGGGTAAGCCACGAAGTTTAACAACTTCCTTGAAAAACAAATTGGCAACGTTTGTTGCGTCATTGGATTTCTGACATGGTATGAAATGTGCCATTTTAGAAAATCTGTCAACTACCATGAAGATTGAGTCACAACCCCTTTGCATCCTTGGCATTCCTAACCAAAAATTCATACTTGCCACATCCCACAGTCTCTCTGGTACTGGCAATGGTTGATACAACCCTGTATTCTGTCTTTTCCCCTTGGCATGCTGGCAAATTTTTCACCTGTCCACGAATTTCTTGACATTTGTTCTCATCCTTGGACAATAGTATGATCCATTCAACTTAAAGAACATTTTATCATGATCGAAGTGTCCGGCCAATCCTCCACTGTTCTTTTCCTTCAGCAAATTCTCCCTCATGGAGCATTTCAGAATACATAGTTGATTGCCTTTGAACAATAATCCATCCTAGATCATATACTTGGTACATTGGATTTTGTCCCTAAGAATTGGATTCTTAGACGCCTCATATGATTCTCTGAAATCTGGATCATCCCTGTACATTTCTTTGAGGTTATCAAAACCCAAAGTCTTGAATCTGAATTCCTGCAATAGCAAAGATTTCCTGCTCAAAGTGTCAGCCACTTTGTTAGCAGTTCCAGAAATATGTTTAATCACAAAAGTAAAATTTTGCATGAACTCAACCCATTTAGCATGTTTTTGGTTCAACTTCTCCTTTCGAGTCACGAATTGCAAAGCGTGATTATCATTGTACAATACGAACTCTTTGGGAACCAAATAGTGCCTCCATTTCTTCAGCGCTTGTATGACTACGTAGAATTATTTTTCATATGTGGAGTACTTGATCTTTTCTTCATTCAATTTTTCACTAAAATACGCGATCATCCTATTGTCTTGGCTCAAGATTGCTCCAATGGAAAATCCACTCGCGTCACACCTGACCTGAAATGTTTTGCTGAAATTTGGCAAAACCAGAATTGGTTGCTCAATGATCTTCTTATTCAATAGGTTGAAGCTCTTCTCTGCTTCATCTGTCTAGTGAAAATATTTATGCCGCTTCTTCACCGTATCCATAATTGGTGCACTAATTCCACTGAAGTTTCGGATCAATTTCCTGTAGAAGCTAACCAACCCATGGAAGCTTCGAACTTTGAACACACTCTTCGGTGATGGCCAATCCTTAATTGCCTTTATCTTCTCTGGATACAATTTCAATTCATTTGCAGAGATAACAAAACCCAAATAAATGAGTTACGTCCTCATAAATGACGATTTCTTCATATTGATAAACAATTTCTCTTGCCACAATATCCTCATCATGACAGCTAAATGCTTCAAGTGTTCTTCTGCAGTCTTACCGAAGATCAGTATATCATCAAGATATATGATTACAAACTTACCAATGAAATATTTTAAGACTTGGTCCATCAACCTCATAAAATTACTGGGTGCATTCGTCAAGCCAAATGGAAAGACAAGCCATTCATACAATCCTTCATTTGTCTTGAATGATGTCTTCCATTCATCACTTTCCCTCATTCTTATCTGATGATATCCACTTTTCAAATCAATTTTTGAAAAAAACTTTTCTCCACTCAAGCAATCCATCAAGTCATCCATCCTAGGTAAAGGAAATCTATACCTGATGGTGATTTTATTTATGGTCCTAGAATCTGTACACATTCTCCAGCCACCATCTTTCTTTGGACTTAGCACTGTAGGTACATCGCATGGAGTCAAGCTTTCTCTAAAAAATCCTTTGTCCATCAAATCTTGGACTTGTCTTTTAACCTCTTCATTCTCCTGCGACATCAATCTGTATGCCACTTTGTTCGGTTGACTTGCCCTGGGTATAAGATCGTTATGATGAATTATGCTCTTGATGGGCGAAAATGAACAAGGTAATTCGTCCACCACAATATCAACGAACTCCTCTAGCAATTCCTGAATTTCCTCTGGTAAATCATCTATCTTAGTACTGGTCAAGTCGACTCTAGGTTTTCTTACCACAACAAACTTCATTTCTTCATATTTCTTGACTTCATCAAGAAGATCCTTACCACTCATGAGAAGTATAGTATTGCTTGTCTTTGTTTTCACCTCCTTATCCTTAATTGGCAGCAACATATGCTTCCTACCATTTTTTTCCAGAGTGTATGTGTTCTTTCTCCCATCATGCACCACATTTCTGTCATATTTCCATGGTCTTCTCAACAATAGATGAAAAACGTCCATGGGAATAGCATCACATAAAATTTCATCCTTATATCCACCTATCTTAAACTCAACTAAACATTGTTTAGTGACAGTTACCTAATGCCCTTTTTGCAACCACGAGACTTTGTATTGGCTCAGATGTGTAACAGTCTCAAATTCCATCTTCTCCACCATTTTTGTGGATACTATATTATCTGTGCTTCCACTGTCCATTATTACCTTGCATACCCTTTCCTTGGTCTTGCAAGCACTTCTAAACAAACTGTCCCTTTGGAATGGATTCTCTGGCTTCAAGAGAACTTTCCTCGTCATTAAGGATCTTCCACCCTCAGTGTCTTTTGCCTCAACATTATGTCCTTGAGCTTCAGAAATGTGATTTTTTCCATCTTTCTTCCTATCTGGACACTCATAGGATTTATGTCTGATTTTTCCATAGACAAAGCATTTCACTTCACCTCCTCTGCCTCTTCCTCTTCCTCTGGCTCGAGGAAAAGTGTTTCGGTCAACATACTGCCTCCCCTGCGAGCTTCCTCCTCTCTCAGATTGATTTTGAGGTTTCTTTCTCTCATCTTTGGACTTTTACATTCTGTCTTGGGAAATTTCCTTGCCTCTTCTTTGACTTCTGTCTCGACCTCTTTGACCTTGATTTCGGCTCAGCTTCTCTTCAGCTTTCAGATCCATATCATAACCATCTTCTACGGTGTGGATGGTCATCATGCTCATCTCGTCCTGAATGTCATATCGTAGACCATTCATATATCTGACAACTTTCTCATCATCGCTCTCTCGATGACCTGCTCTGATGTTTATCCTGTAGAACTCTTCGATGTATTCTTTCACTGTCATCAACTTCTACCTCAAATTCTGCATGCTCTGAAACATATTGATTTGATAATCTCTGGGTATGAATTTGGCCTTCATTTTTGCGACCATTATGTCCCAGCTTTTGATTCTTTGTTTTCCTTTGCAACTCATGTCAACTTGTAGTTCATCCCACCATAGTGTTGCATGTCCCTTTATTCTAGTGACTGCGTGCTTAAATTTCTTATCCTCTTTGACATCCTCATAGTCGCAGTATTTGTCCAGATCTCTAAACCAATCTAGCAGCTCCTCAACATATAAGTTGACTTCATACAATGGAATGTCAATTTTTTCCCTGACACCTATCTTTGCAACAACTCTGAATAAGCATTCTTCTGCAACATCTTCGACTGGAATTTCTTCTCCTTCATTTCCAACTTCATTTTCACTTTCATCATCATTGATATATCCAACATCGACTGTTCACCTCTGTTCTATCTCCATGGCATCAAGCCTGGCATGTAATTCACACATCTCTCTTTCCACTACTGGATCAGGCGTTGGCCTTTCTCTTCTTCGTAGTGGCATGGTTGTAAAATTCCTCTTTTCTCTCTGCTACAGAAAGAAAAAAAAAAATTATGGGCTCTGATTCCACAACTGCTGCAGACCCCCAACCCTCGGGCCGAGATACACACAGGATATTCTCTAAACCATGACAAGATTTAAGAAAAACCCTTGATTAAGACCGCGAAGGATTTTCGGGTCTCACCAGTTTGATTCTTTCAACACAATGCCACCGCTCTCTGCAACAACTGAGATGTGAAGCTATGAATGGGTGTAAGGGATAAGCCCCCTCTCTTCATCCCCTTGGAAAAGTGACCATGACCAAGGCCTTAGTGCAATCTCCTTTCGTGACTCACGATATCGCGAGTTGGAGAGTCGAAGACTCTTGACTCTTCTTGCTCCAAATCTTCGATACCCGAAATGTGATACATGTATGGCTCCTCCTCGTTAGCGCCTTTACAAATGACCACCGGATAGAGCTTAACTCTATCACCTCTCGCAACTCGTTACTTCGCAAGTTGGAGTGTTGAACGCTCAGGCTCCTCCCTTGGGAATCCCTGAAACATGATAAGTCAACAAGGTGTTGACTCCTCCATAGTGACACGTGTACATTACCGGTCACCCACTTCAACCTTTTTTTGCACGCTATATGTTTATGCTACATGTCAACTACGTGGTATCTACTTACAGGATGTGCCACTTGTCCACACGATCCCTCAGTGCTCGACACTTCGCGACTTTCACAATCCAAATGAAATGTTTCCCAACCTTCGAACCCTTGAATTCACGATATGATCCAACGGTGTGGGGTAGGCCATGATCAACGGCTCACATTGATCCTCCACTCCTAGGTGATGGGTTCTTCCAGCCTCTAACCACCTTGCAACTCCTGCCAATCCTACGGTCCTCGCAATCTCGCGAGTTCTCCATGGAGAATTCAAACCGTCCACCTCTGTCCTTGACAACCTTTGTCCCTGAACTTCAAAAAAGGTGATTAGGCTTGCTCTTTTCTTGATTTCAATCCAAATTGTTCTTTGCTCGGCCTCTGTGACCTTCAATCTAATTTGATTTTATGGGTCTTCGACTTCTCTTGGAAAGTTCTGACTTTGAACCTCCCCTACGCATGAACTTTTCACACCACGATAACTACTCCAGTTATCTCTCAAAGGAAGCTATGTGCACTCCTTGCAAGAGAAAATTATTCAACTCCTCTACGAGTCTAAAGAAATCTTTCCCTCTTCTCCCAGCATGCATACACTTTGTACGACTTTGTGCTCTACTAGCACTCATGCCTGTAAAGACAAAATTGGATCCTTTCTGAGAGTTCTGAGATGAATTTCAGAACCTGGTCGATGCACTCTTTGCAGACCCTCCACTGCACTCTTTGTAGGATTTCTCAGAAAGAGAAACAATTGGAACTCATTCTCCCCTTATCCAAAATTCAAACATTTAACAAAGAATCCCAGAGCATACACACACACACATAACATTGAAATAAAATTCACACAAAGAATATAAACAAACCTGCAACATACCATTCAACAGGTGGTTCCAACAACCATAACACACACATAGAGTTGGAATCAAAGATTTCTTCTATTAATTCTAGTGCTCCTTTACATGGAAAATAACAACTAAAATGCATAAAAATCCTCTGTGATCTTCTATTCTCACATGTAGCTCTACATCTTACGAATTCTGAATTATGTTACAAAGATACAAGGGTTGAGGGTGTCTATCATCTGTTTTCCCTCCTAAGATCCTAAAATTGTCTAGTCTATCATTTAAATCTACCTACTTGCATTAAAAAAACTTAAATGCCTATTACATATGCAGATAGGAACATACGCCCCAAAATTAGTTTGGATATTCAAGATATAAATGTAACTGCACTTTCCTCTTGTCCATTACATTAATGTCTCAGATTTTAAATTTCAAAATGTTTTCACAAAAACGTGTTCAAATTACATCTGTGTGTCCAGATGTCTCCTTGGATTTAGGCACACACTTGGTCTTTATACGATTCTCTTGCATCACAAGGTGAGGTCAAATTCTATTGAAAAAAGCTCAGGAGGGAAAACATAATCTAGACCTAATACATCAGGGCTCACATGAGGTAGTTCAAACGTGAATCCTTTGAAACGATTGAATTCTTCCAATTCAGGGAAGCAAGCGAAAGCTCAGAAGGAGGAATGATAGCTGTCGTTAGATCAGCTACAGAGAAAGAGATCTGGGCCATCAAATTCATGTCCAGACACTTAGAAGAGCATGCAAGAGGAGGAATAGACCCCATCTGTGAAATCTGAGTGCGTGGAACAATAGTTGTTGCATCCAAAGGTAAGTGGATGAGGATTAAACCCTTTCAAGTGCATAGGAGAAGCATAATTGTGAAGTCCCAAAGTTCTTAAGGTTGTCAAAACCATCCATAATGAAGGGGGGATAGGTGGAAGTAGATCTGAGAGTTCGAGGAATACCAATTCAAAATATTTGCAAGGAGCAGAGTGAAAACTCGTGAATTCAGAAATCGCGATGCAATCGTAACCGTTGATTGAGGTAGGACATGTCGCGAAAGATCAACGCTTCAGTGATTCAAAAATTGGGAAGTTAGAGGTAGGAGAAGCAGAGTTGGGAGAAGAGAGGACTCCGAAGTCCAAGTTCACGAAAGTGATCACAGCCGTTGATGGTGAGAGAAACATGGACCATATATCTGGTCCCAAAGAATTCATCGATTCGGAAATTGGGAAAGGGGAGAAAGCCTCTCGCAGAAACCCACGAAGTCTGAAGTCACGAATTGATCACAGTCATTGATCATGAGGAGAGCATGTGGAAGTAAATAAGAATACTCATGGAGTCACAAATCAGAAGAACTGCACCAAGTAGTCCACAAATGTCCCAAAGCGTGAAGTGGAGATCTGGACCATTGGATCACGGGGAGTCGAGGACCATTGATCTAACACAAGCGAAGTTTGGGGTTCGGACTTCGGGGAAAGGGAGGTCAGCCAAATTTCGAGTTCACAAAGCGCAAAGCCCCGAGGTATTTGGGAGTTGGGCCCTAGGTCATAACTGGAGGTCACATCAGTGGAGAATAGGGGAAGGAGCTAGCGCCCACTATAAGGCTCTTAGTTTAGAATTTGGGAATCAGAAGATTCAGGTGACTCATAGAAAAACTGCCTAAGGTCATGAAATAATGAAGTGCCTTTTGGATAGGTGTGTGGTCATAGTCATTAGTCATGTAGAGGAGGCTTGCACCTGGTACTAGTTTGAGTGGGCGAAGTTTCATAAGGACCTATGGATTTTTTTCGTGGAGGTTCTGGCAGGGAATCGAAGAGATGCTTCAGCTCAGGAATTTTGAAGATCCATTGACCGGAAGGTTAGAAGACCCCACCGAGGTGGGGGTGTTTCATCAGGTGGTATCAGAGCTGATTTTTTCTTGTAGAAATTAGGAAAAAGAGGAAAGGAGATAAAGGATATACTCTGATACCATAAGGTGGTATTAGAGCATATTTTTCGTCTGTAGATTTCAGGTGAAGGAGAAACTGGAGATTCTCTCAGTTTCAGAGTGAACAAAAAACTTATCAGAAGGGAAAGCAGAAGGTGGAATTGGCTACTGAAGGCCAAGTATGTGGTCAGAGAGAAGGCCACAAGAATAAATACAATCCATAGATGGATTTGGAGCTTAATGAGATAAGAGCAAGGATGGAGAGGCTAGAATTGAAGATGCAACAACAATAAGCGAAGGTACACTAGACATATGAATGGCCCTTGAAGAGGAAAGTTAAGTGTCCCGTCTAGAATTTGTTGGACAGAAGGAAACAACAAGAGTTGAGGAGGTGTTTGAGGCATGTTGAAAACCTCAATGATGAGGAAGAGAAGATATCAAAGGATCTCATGAACTGCCAGGAGGGTAGTGATGAAATTTCAGATTTCCAAGTGGGCAATGAGATGAGATCAGTCAATCTCATAGATTGCCAGGATGGCAGGAGCGAAATCCCAGATTTGCAGGTGGTCAAGGGAGAACAAAGGAGCTCAGAGATGAGTTCGTATCAACAAGGTGTGCTGATAGAGGAGGATCAGAGGATTATTATGATCATTGGGGGAATTTAGATATTCCTACCAATAAGCCCAGTTGAGGCCAAAGCATGTGTTGCAGATGCAACAAAAGAAAAAAGACAACCAACATTGATTGTCATAGAGGAGGATAAGGATCATATACTGATGTATGCCCCCAAAAAAGAAGAACAACATGGAGTTAAGATGCTCATTCCATGGGAGAAGGATTTGGAGATTGTGGAGGATTGGTTGAACAATCCAGAACCAAAAGATGGTTTCCAGGAGATAGTTTGCAGATTATAGGAGGAGAGAATTCAACATAATTGATCAAAAATTTTAGCCAGGAATTTGAATAGGAGATGATTGTAGCACTAAAGCCAGTAGCAAAAGAGGGAGAAAAATTCTAGTCTGAGGAGCAGCTGGAGGAAGCTCGAGCTGAACCAGCAGGAGAATTAGCAGAAGAAAATATGTCAAAGGAAGAAGTTGAGCAACAACTCAGTGATGAGACTGTAGAACTAGATTTTGAAACAGGGTGGCAAGCTAAGGCCGAAGAATATGAAGGAATCAAGGGAGATCAACTTGATCTACCCATTAATAAGGAGGAGGTGTAGTAGAGAAGGCTGCAAAATAAGAGCCAACTGATTGAGCAACTGGATGAGGTGATTTAGGAGATCATAAGGTTTATGTTGAGTTCAACACAAGAGACTTCCATCAAGGAGAAGTTGAGAAGAGGAGAGCCTTTTGTAGCAGCAGAGAAGAAGCAACAATAACAACAACAACATAATAGTGGATCAAGAGGACAACTCCAGAGGATAGTTTGGGATCCAGGAGGATTTCAACAGAGATAGGAAGCTCATGAGAAGGAGCTCATGAATTGTTTATAGCAGTGGAGTATGATGCAAGATCATCCCTCCACCTCAACAATGTGCTAGCTAGACAACACATCAGTGCGCATTCAAGGAGGGGAGAGGTGCCAACCCTCTCATTTTTCCCTCATTTTAAAATTTCAAAATTCTAATTTAATGTCATTAATTGTTTGGAAAAATGGAAGAGACAAATCCATGCCTTTGTGCAGTAAAGAGTTGGTGTCACCTTTAATGGCTGAAAGGATGATTGAGATATAGATACGATCTGGACTAGACAACCATTGAATGTAAATTCAATGTAAGTTCAATGTAATTAATGAGAGTAGGTGAGTTGGAGGGAGAGCTCAAGAAGCCCCTCTTTTGTAAAAAATATATTTGTATCAAATTTCATTAGGAAGGTAAGAGATTAGAGATCTAGCATGTAGATGAGTGAGTAGATAGCTCATGAGAGGAGAGAACTGAGACTTTGTTGTAGTCCAGTCTTTGTAAACAACTGTATAGACATTCTGAGATTAATACAGAGAAATTTTCCCTGCATATGTTTTTGTGTGTGTTTTTATGTTTATGAGTGAATGTCATTTGTGTGTTTATGGATGTATGTTGTATATGTATGTGTTAGATTTCATCTGCATGGATAGATATAATTCTCTATCTATGAGTTTGCTGGAATTGTTTTTGGGTTCTTTAGACTGTGCAAGGAGTGCAAAACATAGTATTGAAACTTTGTAGCCAGCGCAAGGAGTGTGCATCTGAATCTCGAACTGAGTTCATAGGAGAATGTGTCAAGAGGGAACACCAGGATAGTTTGCAGACTCAAAAGGGGAGCCTCAAGGTTACTGAACACCTTGGAGGGAATATTGTGCAGAGAAAGCAAAGAGAGAACATAATTGCTGAGGATTCTGTAGAGCTATGCCACGTGGGCATCGAGCAAGTGCAAGGCCTGCACAAAGTGAACTCTATTTTGAGTTCATAGAGAAGAGAAATATCAAGGATAAGACACTTACAGAGTTACTGAACACTCTGTAAGCTCAATAAGGAGTACTTGAGAATAATATTCCATGAGGGCACTTATATCCCTTTGAGGAGCGGAAGGGGCAGAGACATTCGAGGTCCAAGTAATTTAAGCTCAAGGTGAAACAAAGTTATTGAACACTCTGGAGGAACACCTGTGCAAGGAGTGCACCAGGCCAAAACTCATACGAAGTGTTGAAAGACAACCAATTGAAGTTCGGTCAAGCACAAGGAGTGTGCATAGAGACAAACTTGTTTCAAGTTCAAAATCTTAGGAGGTCGAGCGCAGAACATGCCAGGAGGGAACCATAAAGTATTTTGAAAGATGCAGAAGGGTAGAATACCTTGGGATTCTAAGCCAGTTCAGAAGCTCAAAAGAGAAAGTGAAAAGGGTGCACAAGGGTTGGACTTATTCCAAGTCCCAAAGCTCAAGAGGAGTATTGCAAAGTTACACGCAAAGCACAAGTGTGGTCCAGGGCGAGGTCAAATTCTATTGACAAAATATTAAGAGGGAAGACATCATCAAGACCCAATACATCAGGGCTCGTAGGAGGTAGTTTGATGCAGGAGCATCTCCCACATCAAGCGAGCCAGCGTGGAAGCAATCGGACAGCTGGACGAGCGCCAACACAAATTTTGAAATTCCCTTAGATTGTTGCGCCATCTTAAATGAGCCATTAAGATGAGACGCACTTGTATTATGTAATCAGACCTTGAGCCATTATCTCTAGTCCTTAGTAGGTAGGAGGCATTTAAGATAGATAATGTAGGTAGATAGAATTTAATTCTAGATTAGACTGTTTGAGAGCGCAAGAGGGAAATGAGATATAGACACCCTCATTATGTATTGTAAAATTAATTTGGAGCATTGAGAAGAAGAGCATGCAGAGAACTGTGTAAGAACATCCATGTACAGACATTTGAATTAATAGAAAGAAGTTGATTAAAATTCATGGTTTTGTGTTGTTCTCTGTGTATTGATGCTGAATGATACGCTCATGAATGTTTGTTTCCTTTTATACAATTTCTTTATATGTTGTGTATATGATTTCATGTTTAAGTTTGAAGTTTGAAGGGAAGAAGGAATGAGTTTCAATTGTTTCTTTATCTGAGCTAGAGTTCCTGCAAGGAGTGCAGTTGAAGTGTATGCAAGGAGTGCGTTGACAAAGGGTTTAGATAGAGATAGCTTTTGTTCTCATTCATTCAGCAGTGTAGATAGGCATAGGAGCCGTGCAAGGAGTGCGCGGGCCAGGTGAAGCCTCAGGGTTCCGAACCTGAGCAAGAATTGAAGGACTGCTACTGCAGGTGTGCACAGAGTCGAAGATTCAACACTTAGAAGCTGTTGAATGTTTGCCACAAGGAGTGCGTGCAAGGTTCTCTGAAAGGTTCAGAGTTGGAGAAAGCTCAGGAAGAATAAGGCCTTCAAACCTATTGAAGGACAGCGCAGGGAAGCTGCGACAGAAAGTTCGTAAGAGGCGTCGCAAGTTTGCACGTAGGGTGGACGAGTTCTATGGAAGAACACTTAGCCACTTCATAGGTCTCATCAGGAGGAACGGATGGTCGGAGTTCTTCGAGGAGAATTCATGAATTTCCAGGAGCCGTCAGATCTCACAGAGGTGCAGGGGAGATATGGCATCATGTTTTCTAAAAGGTTGAAGCTCAGGAGGGGCAGGACCATAGATCCAAGCCAAAAGGGCCGTCGGATTCACACGTGAAATCGTGTATCAGGGTTTCATGGGTTGAAGTCTCGTGAATATAGCAGCAGGAGTCGCGATATCATGAAACGCGATATCTTGACAGCCAAAATAATAGTGTGGGGCCACAGGAGCTAGTGGAGTGGACAGGTGGCACAAGTTTCAGAATTTCGCAGGGTGAAGTGCCAAAAACATCGCATCAGGATTCGCGATACCGCAAACTCTGAAATGCCGATGGAGTGAAGGCATTGAAAGGTCAACTCGTGCGTGCGTCAGAGTTTCGGCGTATCGGGGTTTGAGAGTCAGTAAAGCAAGTTGCTTGACATCGCGAGTGGTGAAATTGCAATAGAAGAAATCCCGATAGGAGAAGGGAAAGGTCAGCATTGACTATTGTCGGGTTTCAGAGGTTTGAGAGACCGACACTCGACCTTTGGATTCATGAAGTCATGAAGTCCGATCTCCCAATTGTAAAGACGGGGGATCCTACAAGGATTGTTGTGGGTGCAGATTTCCCGATAGGGAAATAGAAGAGCGTTACAGTTCTTTGGGTCATGATAAAGGAGAAGATTATGTGAGCGGACGTGCTTGCGAGCGCGGTTGCGTCAGGTTTGGTATCAGAGCCTGAATCTTGTCTGTATATTTTAGGCAAGGGAGGCATAAGAGATAAGGAGCACTCTGATACACAACATCAAGTTTGGTATCAGAGCACAGAAAGACTCTTTGTTTTCTGTAGTAGAGAAGGAGAATTCGTCATGCCACCAAGGAGAAGGGACATGCAATCAACCGATCCAGAGGATAGGGAAATGCCACGAAGAAGAGGAAGGTAGATGACTGATCCAGTTATGGAGAGAGAGATGCGTGATCTACGAGCTAGACTCAAAGACATGGAGACAGCGCAAAGACACACAACCAGTGCGGGGGATCTTAGTGACTCCGAAGGTGAAGCTGAGGATGAACGAGAAGAAGAATTTGCAGTCGAAGATGCATCAAACGAGCGATTGATCAGAGCTATTACCAGGATGGGTGCAAGGGAAAAGATGGACATTCCAGTTTATGAGGGAAACTTGGATGCAGACCACCTTCTAGATTAGATTAGAGCTCTAGAAACATACTTTGACTATGAAGATGTCGAGCAGGACAAGAAGGTCAAGCATGCTGTCACGAGATTGAAGGGACATGCAGCATTGTGGTGGGATGAACTACAAGATGACAGACGCTGCAAGGGAAAGCAGAAGATCAAGAGTTGGGATTGAATGATCGCAAAGATGAAGGCGAAATTCATCCCCGGGGATTATCAAATTACTCTGTTTAGGAGGATGCAGAACCTGAGACAAAAGTTGATGACAGTGAAAGAATATACTGAGGAATTCTATAAACTGAAAATCAGGGCAGGTCATTGGGAGAGCGATGATGAAAAAGTTGCCATATATATGAATGGACTAAGATATCATATCTAGGATGAGATGATCATGGTAACCATCCGAACGATGGAATATGCTTATCAGATGGCTATGAAAGTGGAGGAGAAGCTGAGCCGAAAGCAGAGTCAGAGGAGCCAAGGTGGAAGTCAGCCCAGAGGCAAATCAGTTGCCCAGGATAAATATCTGAAGCCAAGGGAGGAATGGAAGAAACCTTAGGGTAATATTGAGAGAGGTGGAACCTCACAGAGAGGGCCATATGTTGAACAAAGACAACAACATAATGAGAAGAGAGGAGATTATGCTGACAACAACACTTTTCCTCATACTAGAGGTAGAGGAAGAGGAAGAGGTGGAGTAATTACATGCTTCACATGTGGGAAGAATGGGCACAAGTCTTATGAGTGTCTAGAGAAAAATAAAGATATTGGAGAATCTCACATCGTCGAGGCATAGAGGTGGGATGTTGAGGTAGAAGACGCTGAAGGCGGAAGATCGCTAATGATGCGAAAAGTCCTTTTGACACCCGAGAAGGAGGTGGAGAATTCAGTCCAAAGGACCAAACTTTTCAGGACTGCTTGCAAGACCAAGGACAGGGTATGCAAGGTCATTGTAGACAGTGGTAGCACGGATAATCTCGTTTCTACAGAGATGGTAGAGAAACTGGAGCTGGAGACGACTGATCATCCAAGCCCATACAGAGTTTCGTGGCTACAGAAAGGACACCAGGTAACTATCACTAAACAATGCTTGGTTGAATTTAAGATAGGAGGATATAATGATAAGATATTATGTGATTTCATTCCTATGGATGTTTGTCATCTATTGTTGGGTAGACCATGGCAATATGACAGGAATGTGATTCATGATGGGAGAATAAACACATACACCCTAGAGAAGAATGGGAGGACAAACATGTTGCTTCCAATTAAGGATAAGGAGGTGAAGTCGGAAGTAAGAAACATTGTACTTCTCATGAGTGGGAAGGAACTTATTACAGAGGTTAAGAAGAAGGAGGATCCACAGTTTATTGTGGTCATAAATCCTAAGATCGTTCTAACTAACACAAGAGTGGATGATTTTCCAGAAGAAGTTCAGGAACTGCTAGAAGAGTTCGCTGACATAGTAGTGGACTAATTACCTTGTTCGTTGCCACTGATCAGGAGTGTGAGTCATCATATTGATCTCATACCAGAAGCCAATTTACCAAATAAAGCCGCGTACAGATTGACGCCACAAGAGAATGAAGAGGTTAAGAGGCAAGTCCAGGATTTATTGGACAAAGGTTTGGTCAGGGAAAGCTTGAGTCCATGTGTTGTTCCAACAATACTCAGTCCAAAGAAATATGGAGGATGGAGGATGTGTACCAACTCGAGGGCGATCAACACAATAACCATCAGGTACAAATTTCCATTGCCGAGGATGGATGATCTGATGGATTGCTTGAGTGGAGAAAAATATTTTTCAAAGATTGATTTGAAAAGAGGTTATCACCAAATCCGCATGAGAGAAGGTGACGAATGGAAGACAACATTCAAAACCAATGAAGGGTTATGAATGGATTGTTATGTCGTTTGGATTAACAAATACACCGAGTACCTTCATGATATTGATGAATGAATTATTGAGGGAGTTCATTGGAAAATTTTTCATTGTGTATTTGGATGACATACTGGTTTATAGTAAAACAGTGGCAGAACATCTGAATCATTTGGCTACAGTGATGCAGAAACTACAGTAGGAGAAGTTGTTGATAAATATGAAGAAATCCTCATTCATGAAGACAGAAATCATTTTCTTGGGGTTTGTTATTTCGACAAATGAGTTGAGGATGGATCCAGATAAGGTGGAGGTGATCAAGAATTGGCCATCACCGAGAAATATTTTCGAGGTGAGAAGTTTTCATAGATTGGCTAGTTTCTACCAAAAATTCATCAGGAATTTCAGTGGAATTAGTGCAATGATGATGGATACAGTGAAGAAAAGACACAAGTCTTTTCACTAGACTGAAGAGGTTCAAAAGAGTTTCCATCTGTTGAAGAGGAAGATTACGGAACAATCAGTTCTGGTGTTACCGGATTTCCAGAAGACATTTAAGGTGAAATGCAATGCAAGTGGATTTGCAATCGGGGCAGTCTTGAGTCAGGAAGACAGGCTGATAGCATACTTCAGCGAGAAGCTGAATGAAGCGAAAGTGAAGTACTCCACTTATGACAAGGAGTTCTATGCTATCATCCAGGCACTGAAGAAATGGAGACATTACTTGATCTCGAAGGAGTTTGTTTTGTACAGTGACAATCATCCACTGTAGTTTGTGACTCAACAAGAAAAGTTGAATAAAAAACATGTGAAGTGGGTTGAGTATATGCAGAATTTCACATTTTTGATTAAACATATTTCTGGTACTGTTAACAAAGTTGTTGATGCTTTGAGAAGGAAGTGTTTGTTGTTGCAGGAGTTCAAAGTCAAAACGTTGGGTTTTGATGATCTCAGGGACATGTACACTGATGATCCAGATTTTAAAGAGGCGTACGAAGCAGCTGAGAATCCAATTCTCAGAGATCGAAGCCAATGGATAGACTACATGATCCAGGAAGGATTGCTATTCAAGGGAAATCAACTATGTATTCCGAAATGCTCCATGAGGGAGAATCTGCTGAAGGAGAAACACAGTGGAGGATTGGCAGAGCACTTTGGCCATGACAAGATGTTCGCAAAGCTGAATGAGTCACACTTTTGGCTGGGAATGCGAGCAGATGTCAAGAGATTCGTAAACAGATGAAGAATTTTCCATCATTTGAAGGGAAGGAAACAGAATGCAGGATTTTATCAACCATTGCCCATACCATAGAGGTCGTGGGATGCGATTAGCATGGATTTTGTATTGGGGTTGCCAAGAACACAAAGAGGTGTTGATTCAATTTTTGTGGTGGTGGATAGATTTTCCAAAATGGAACACTTCATTCCATGTCATAAGACCAGTGACGCAACTCACATTGCAAACCTATTTTTCAAAGAGGTCATTCAACTTCACGGGCTACTGAAGAGTATAGTTTCAGACCGAGACACCAAATTCATAGGGAATTTTTGGATAACCTTATGGAAAAAGATGGGAACTAAATTGGCATTTATTTCATCTTATCATCCTCAGATGAAAGTGGTAAAATGAAGTCTGGGAGACTTGCTGAGAAGCTTGGTGACAGAACACCACAGCCAGTGGGACAACATATTACCCCAGGCAGAGTTTGCGTATAATGACTCAGTCAAATGGAGCATAGGGCAGAGTCCATTTTAGGTTGTTTATGGCATGCAACCGAGGGGAATTTTTGAACTGATGGATTCAGAACAGACTACGACTAGGAGCGCTAGTGCAGAAGAATTCACAGAAGCGATGAAGGGACTTCACAGTCAGGTGAAGGAGCGATTGTTGAAATCAAGTCAGGAGTATAAGCACAGAGCCGATCAACATAGAAGACAACTTCAGTTTGAGGTTGGTGATCTGGTTCTAGCACATTTGAGGAAAGAAAGGTTCCCAAGAGGAACATACAATAAGTTGAAAATGAAGAAAATTGGGCCATGTAGGGTCTTGAGAAAATTTGGGACAAACGCTTACGAGATTGAATTACCCGATGGGATCGGAATTTCTCCGATATTCAATATCTCGGATTTGTACCCATATAGAGTTGAAGAGATAGAGACTGGAGATGAGAAGCCAGTGATCCAGTGGATAAAGAAGATGCCAGTTGTAGAGAATCCATAGATGGAATGCATACTGGATAAAAGAGTGAGAAAGAGGACCAGGCGAAAGCAATACTTTGAGTATCTAGTCAAGTGGAAGAACCATCCAGTTGAAGATGCCAGCTGGGAGAATGAAACAAAGATACAAAAGCATGGACAGACCGTGCAGGATCCCATGGACAGGAGCCCATGAAAGTTTTCAAGGGAGGGAGCATGATGCAGGAGCATCTCCCACATCAAGCGAGCCAGCGTGGAAGCAATCAGACAGCTGGACAAGTGCCAACACAAATTTTGAAATTCCCTTAGATTGTTGCGCCATCTTAAATGATCCATTAATATGAGATGCACTTGTATTATGTAATCGTACCTTGAGCCATTATCTCTCGTCCTTAGTAGGTAGGAGGCATTTAAGATAGTTAATGCAGGTAGATAGAATTTAATTCTAGATTAGACTGTTTGAGAGCGCAAGAGGGAAACAGGATATAGACACCCTCATTGTGTATTGTAAAATTAATTCAGAGCATTGAGAAGAAGAGCATGCAGAGAACTATGTAAGAACACCCATGTACAGACATTTGAATTAATAGAAAGAAGTTGATTAAAATTCATGGTTTTGTGTTGTTCTCTGTGTATTGATGCTGAATGATACACTCATGAATGTTTGTTTCCTGTTATACAATTTATTTATATGATGTGTATATGATTTCATGTTTAAGTTTGAAGTCTGAAGGGAAGAAGGAATGAGTTTCAATTGTTTCTCTATCTGAGCTAGAGTTCCTGCAAGGAGTGCAGTTGAAGTGCCCGCAAGGAGTGCGTTGACAAAGGGTTCTTATAGAGATAGATTTTGTTCTCATTCATTCAGCAGTGCAGACAGGCACAGGAGCCATGCAAGGAGTGCACAGGTCAGGTGAAGCCTCAGGGTTGTGAACCTGAGAAAGAATTCAAGGACTGCTGCTGCAGGTGTGCACAGATTCAAAGATTCAACACTTAGAAGTTGTTGAATGTTTTCTGCAAGGAGTGCGTGCAAGGTTCTTTAAAAGGTTCAGAGTTGGAGAAACCTCATGAAGAATAAGGCCTTCAAACCTGTTGAAGGATAGCATAGGGAAGCTACGACAGGAAGTTCATAAGAGGCATCGCAAGTTTGCCTTCAGGGTGGACGAGTTCTATGGAAGAACACTTAGCCACTTTGCAGGTCTCATCAGGAGGAACGGACAGTCGAAATTCTCTGAGGAGAATTCGTGAATTTTCAGGAGCCGTCATATCTCACAGAGGTGCAGGGGAGATATGACATCACGTTTTCTAAAAGGTTGAAGCTCAGGAGGGGTAGGACCGTAGATCCAAGCCACAAGGGCCGTCGGATTCACACATGAAATCGTGTATTGGGGTTTCGTGGGTTGAAGTCCCGTGAATATAGCAGCAGGAGTCGTCATATCACAAAACGCGATATCCCGACAGCCAAAAGAATAGTGTGGGGCCACAGGAGTTAGTGGAGTGGACAGGTGGTACGAGTTTCGGAATTTCACAGGGTGAAGTGCCGAAAACATCACATTGGGATTCACGATACCATGAACTCCAAAATGACGATGGAGTGAAGCCATTGAAAGTTTGACTCGCACGTTCATCAGAGTTTCAGCGTATCGGGGTTCAGGAGTTGGTAAAGAAAGTTGCTTGACATCGCGAGTGGAGAAATCGCGATAGAAGAAATCCCGATAGGAGAACGGAAAGATCAGCGTTGACTGTTGTCAAGTTTTGGAGGTTTGAGAGACCGACGCTTGACCTTTGGATTTGCGAAGTCACAAAGTCCGATCTCCCAATTGTAAATAAGGGGGATCCTATGAGGATTGTTGTCGGTGCTGATTTCCCGATAGGGAAATAGAAGAGCGTTACAGTTCTTCGGGTCGTGATAAAGGAGAAGATCCTGTGAGCGGATGTGCTTGTGAGCGCGGCTGCGTCATAGTTCGAAGGTGAAGCCTTTGAAATGATTGAATTCTTCCAAGTCAGGGAAGCAAGTGAAATCTCAGGAGGAGGAATGATAGCTACCATCAGATCAACTGCAGAGAAAGAGATCTGGGTCGTCAAATTCATGTGTAGACACTCAAAAGAGCACGCAGGAGGAGGAATAGACCCCATCCATCGGATCTAAGTGCGTGGACAAATAGCCGTTGGATACAGAGGTAAGTGAATGAGGATTATACCCTTTCAAGTGCATAGGAGAATCGGACTTACAAAGTCTCGAAGTTTAGAAGGTTGTCAGAACCATCCATCGTCAAGGGGGGACATGTGGAAGCAGATCCGAGAGTTCGAGGAATCAGACTTTGGAAGATTTGCAAGGAGCAGAGTGAAAAATCATGAATTCTGAAATTGCGAGGCAATCATGACTATCCATTGAGGCAGGACACGTTGTAAAAGATCAACGCTTCACTGATTCAAAAATCAGGAAGTCAGAGGTAGGAGAAGCAGAGTTGGGAGAAGAGAGGAATCACGAAGTTCGAGTTCACGAAAGTGATCACAGTCGTTGATCGTGAGAGAAACATGGACCGTATATCTTGTCCCAAATAATTCACCTATTCAAAAATTAGGAAAAGGGAGAAAGCCGCTTATGAAAACTCATGAAGTCCAAAGTTACGAGTTGATCACAGTCATTGATCGTGAGGAGAGCACGTGGCAGTAGATAAGAATACTCGAGGAGTCATGAATAGGAAGAACTACGTCGATTAGTCCACAGATGTCTCGAAGAGTGAAGTGGAGATATGGACCATTGGATCGTGGGGAGTCGAGGATCATTGATATGACATGAGCGAAGTTCAGGGTTCAGACTTTGGGGAAAAAGAGGTGAGCCAACTTTTGATTTCACGAAGAGTGAAGCCCTGAGGTATTTGGGAGTTGGGCCCCAGGTCGTAACTGGAGGTCACATCAATGGAGAATAGGGGAAGGATCTAGCACCCACTGGCTCTTAGTTCGGAGTTCGAGAATCAGAAGAGTTAGGTGACTTGCAGTAAAACCACCCGAGGTCCAAAAATCATGAAGCACCTTTTGGATAGGCATGTGGTCACAACTGTTGGTCACGTAGAACTGAAGAGCTGCTTCAGCTTAGAAATTTTGAAGATCCATTGACCAGGAGGTCAACAGACCTTGCCGAGGTGGGGGCGTTGCATCATGTGGATTCTTAGATATAGGAATTTTCTTTCTTATGATAGTCCAACTTTTTTGGTTTTGTTATGTACAGTCTAGCCAATAGAACGTTGGCCCCACGTGGCACTCTAGTTATAGATCCTTTCGTTCTATGTTTCTTACATATTAGGAAATTTTGCATGGACATGATGAATTTCACGGCCATGTGGAAACATTGGTTTCTCACAAGGGCAATGCTATCACAACCTCCTACGATATCATGATAGATGTAATCTTTCTACTTAGCAAGTTTTAATACAAATCCTAACTTACAAAAAAAATACATTAATAATTAAATTATTACTTGATTAATTAATTAATACAATAATAAAGTAATATTAAAATAATACATGAATAACACATTATTAGAAAAATAATACATAAAAACGTTACGAAAGCATTAATTCA
Organism: Picea sitchensis; assembly: GCA_010110895.2. Classification (NCBI taxonomy): domain Eukaryota; kingdom Viridiplantae; phylum Streptophyta; class Pinopsida; order Pinales; family Pinaceae; genus Picea; species Picea sitchensis. The sequence goes on along the minus strand of SNQJ01S0001997.1, from coordinate 163,032 downwards.
TAGTAAATTTATATTAAAGTAATAAAGTATTAATAACATTAGTAAACTAAAAATACATTAAAACTACTTTATAACATTATTACATAAATACAAAACACAAATGTATAGAATTTTTACATTAAAATATCGACACATTCATACAATATTCATGAATACATTAATACATTAATACAATATGTTACATTAATAAATTAATAATAAAGTAATGCATTAAAAATACATTAATAAACTAATAATACATTCAAAAAATATTAATACATTTTTTGTTTGTTTGTTAGAAATGTCCATTACTTTTTTAATTTTTGGGTGTCTCCTCTTCACTAAACACATCATAATGGTATTTAACTTGAGATGGCTAGCAAACAAAACTCACACCTTAACCACTTGAACTAGTGGGAATTGACAAAAGTATTAATACATTAAATTTATACTTTATTAAGTTTGTTATTAGCACTTTATTATTATTAATGTATTAATACTTAAACTTAAACATTTCATTAATATATTAAATAATAATACAATAATAATTTAATGCATTAAGGTATTTGTGTATGAATGCATTAAATAATATACCATTATGGTTGGTCATGGTTGAACTTCACCATGCTTGGCCATGGTTGACCATCACCATGGTTACTATGGTTGAACTTCACCATGATTGGCTATGGTTGACCATCACCATGGTTGATGATGGTTTCTCATGCCCATGGATGAGCTTTGTAGACCATGTGGATACTATTATGGTGGACGATGTTGATTATGTTGATGAATAAATGAATTACATTAATAAATTACTAAAAGATTACTAAAGTAATAATAAATTAATACATTAATAATGTATTAATAAGTTAATGTGAAAAATACATTAATATACTAAATTACTTATGTATTAATTAGTTAATATGTTAATGACCTATTAATTAATGTATTAATGTGGTTGTTTGTTACATTATGGCATTGGAATAGGTTTGACACATTCCGATAGTGGGTTATGTTCGTGATATTGCGACATTGGGAAATGTTCTTTTCATTACAATGGTTGATACAATCCTGTATTCTGTCTTTTACCCTTTACGTGCTAGAAAATTCTACATTTGTTCACAAAATTCTTTGCATATGTCCTCATCCCTGGCCAATAATATAAATTGCTCAGTTGCGTAAACGTTTTGTCATGGATGAAATGTCCAACCAATCCTCCACGATGTTTTTCCTTTAGAAGATTCTCTCTCGTGGAACTCTTCAGGAGAGACAACTGATTTCCTTTGAATAATAATCCATCCTGAATTAAGTATTCAATCCATTGGCTTCTGTCTCTCAGAATAGGATTCTCACATTCTTCATAAACATCTCTAAAATCTGAATCATCCTCGTACATATCCTTAAGCCTATCAAAACCTAAGGTCTTCAAACAAAACTCCTGCAGAATCAAACATTTCTTGCTCAATGCATCAACAACCTTGTTAGCAGTTCCAGAAATGTGCTTTATGACAAAGTAAAGTTTTTCATAAATTCAACCCATTTTTGCATGTTTCTTGTTCAGTTTCTCTTATTTGGTTACGAATTGTAAAGCATAGTTGTCACTATACAAAACGAACTCCTTCAGAACCAATTAATGCCTCCATTTCTTTAGTGCCTATATGATTGCATAAAACTCTTTATCATACATGGAATATTTCATCTTGGCATCATTCAGCTTCTCACTGAAGTATGCAACTCGTCTATTGTCTTGACTTAAGACTGCTCCAATCACAAATCCACTTGCATCACATCTCACTTGAAATGTTTTGATAAAATCTGGGAGAACTAGAACTGGTTGGCCAATTATCTTGTCTTTCAACAACTTTAAACTTTTCTCTTCTTCCTCTATCCAATGAAAAGATTTATGTCTTTTCTTGACTCTGTCCATCATTGATGCATAAATTCCACTAAATTTTTTGATGAACTTCTTATAAAAACTAGCTAATCTATGGAAGCTTTTGACTTCAAAGATATTCCTTGGCGATAACGATTCTTTGATTTCTTTTACCTTCTCAGGATCCATCTTCAAATCATTCTAAGAGATCACAAACCCCAAATAAATGAGTTATTTCCTCATGAAAGATGACTTCTTCAGATTTATCAACAACTTCTCTTGCTGCAACCTCCTCATCACTAGAGTTATATGTCTCAAATGTTATTCCTCAATCTTATTGAAGATCATGGTATCATCAAGATACACAATTACAAACTTTCCAATGAAATATTTCAATACTTCATTCATCAACCTCATGAAAGTAATTGGCGCATTCGTCAAACCAAACGACATGACAATCCATTCATATAATGCTTCATTCGTCTGGATTGTTGTCTTCCATTCATCACCTTCCATCATTCTAATCTGATGATATCCTCTTTTCAAAACAATTTTTGAAAAAAGAAATTCTCCACTCAAGAAATCCATCAAGTCATCCATTCTTGGTAAAGGAAATCTATACCTAATGGTGATTTTATTTATAGCCCTCGAGTCTATACACATTCTCCATCCACCATATTTCTTTGGACTTAACATTGTTGGCACAACACATGGACTCAAGCTTTCTCTAACCAATCCTTTGTCCATCAAATCTTGGAGAGTGTCAGATGCCATGGAAACAACACAAAGGAGAGCGTCGAATGTTGGAGACATCAGTGAGCCATTGAATTTTTATTCCGACTGAACCAATACACAACTACTGAGCCCAATCCGAAACAACACCCTGAAGTACTCTTCCCGGAACTAACACATCCTGCCCAATCTGAATCTGTATAGCCAACCAGATGAACTCCATCTCCTCTCTGATAGTCCATACCATAGTATATCGTACCACAAAGATACCTGAGCATATGTTTTCCTGCCACCCAATGCACTCTCCTAGGCTCCAAGGTACTAAAAAACATTCTTTGAAAAACATCTACAAGGTACTAAAAATATGATGACTTTTTTCTACACTTTTGATTGTTTTAATGCCTAAAATTCTCCTAATAGCAGTCAAACTTATAGAGTTTAAAAAAGCTAAAAATAATTGACATTTAGCTAAGTTGAACGAAGCACAAGACTTTGAGTTCCTATTTCCAAGAAAACTCCGCACATGAGTATTGGAAATATGTAATTACAAGTCGATGAGATCTTCACGTCTTCGTCGATTTGTTTGGAAATCATTATGTCAGTAGTTTGTCAGTCAGCTGAAATGTTAGTCAAATAGTGTGACAGCTTGTAAATGAGAAGTCACACATTTACTCAAAATTCAGTTGACAAGCAGGAAGCTATAAATGGATCTGATGTCTATCTTCCCGGGTTGAGTTAAGTGGTTGAAGTGTCATTCGAATTAATGACAATATTTATTGTTGAGTCGGCCTTAGATTTTGTAGGAAGTCTCATTCGGAGTCGATATAAGTCTGAGTCATTTTAGTTAGTCAATGATGAAAGAGGATGTTGAAGAGAAGCAGTTGATGGATAGATAAAAAGAAGAGAGGTAGATAGAACCAACAATAGCTGAAGAAGTGACAAAAGAATTCACTAGAGTCGAATCTCATCTCTGTCATTGTATCTTGTATTCGTGCACATCATCGAAGTAAATTAATATCAAGTATTTTTGTATTGACAAAGTTTCTGTCTTATTTCTGAGTTTATGTGATAAGCATATAACGTTTTTATTCCACATTCATAAATAATTTAATTAAGTGTGTGTATTTATAATGCACATCAAACTGAGCAGTCTATTCACTCTGCAATGGTCTTAAGAAATCTATAGTGTATCCTATTTGGTGCATAGTATTTGAAACTGCGTTTATTAGAGTAGAATGCACACACTGTTGATCCATCATATCTTCACTTGAAATTGGTATTAGAGCAATTTCTATCAGAACAAGTTTGTCAAAGAAGAAACTATGTTGAAAGTGAAATATGACTTCTACCTCAAACCTACAACCTACCACTTTTATAGGAAAGAATTATGAGATGTGGTCCTTTACCATGAAAGATTTGTTCTGAGTTCAATATGTATGGGAAATAGTTGAGAATGGGTATGTTGAACTAGTAGATCAAGCATCATATAATTCTCTCACAAAAGATGAGAAAGATGTCTTGAAATATCAAAGAAAGAAGGATGGGAAGGTGTTGTTTTACATGCATCAAGCCATGCATGAGAGCATACTTCCAAACGTTGCAGCAAAAAATCAAGCCAAGGAAGCATGTGACACATTACAAACCTCTTATCAAGGTATGGACAAAGCAAAGACTACAAAATTGCAAATTATTAGAAGAGATTTTGAAAGCATGTCAATGAAAGACTGAAACACAATAGATTCATTCTACACCCACATCATTGTAGTGATAAATCAGATTAAATCTCATGGTGAAACCATAGAAGACAAAAAAGTTGTTGATAAGGTGCTTAGGAGTCTTCCTCCTAGGTTTGATACCCTTGTTGTGACCCTAGAAGAAGGCAAATACTTGAGTCAATTTAGTCTAGATGAACTCCAAGCTTCCCTCCTCAATCATGAACACATATTGAATAGGTTAAATATGTCATTAGAGAATGCATTTTCTGCGTAGTCATCTATAAGTTGTGGAAGAGGAAGGGGGAGAGATAACTCTAGAGGCAGAGGAAGAAGTTCTGACAAAAGTGGATGTAGTAGAAATCCTGGAAATGTTGGTGGAAGAGGTCAAAACCCAAGTACTAGCCAGTCACGTTGTCAAAGAGATGACAAATCAAATATTCAATGCCATTACTGTAAAAAAATATGGACATTATGCATATGAGTGCAGAAAGAGAAAGTATAATCAAAAAAAGAAAAGTCAAGATTAGTTACACAACACAAATAACCAAACACACCCTATGTTTATGGCGTGCACTGTAGTTGTTCCTATCACTGTAGAAATTCCCAATATAGTGTCACTAGTGGAATGCAATGTTTCTCAAGAAAGTCGTTGTGACATATGGTACTTAGATTCAGGCTGCAGTAACCACATGACAAGAAACATAGAACTATTTTCTAGTTTGGGTGAGTCATTCCAAACTAAGTTTACACTTGGAACGAATATCCAAGTCACTGTCTTAGGCAAAGGAAGTATAAACATTTTAACTCGATAAGGAGAAAAAAAAGTTATAATTGATGTATATTATGTTTCTGGTCTGAAGCATAATTTGATGAGCACAAGACAACTGTTACAAAATTGATACATAATCTGCATCAAAGATAATCACTGTGTGATCATGGATAAATTACCAAGCAATCTACTTATTGCTAAAATCCAGATGACATGTAACAGGCTGTTCCCATTGACATTAAACCCAACAAATAAGAAGAATACAATGCTATTTGTTGACAAATGAAAAAATGCACAGTTAGACACTACATTTACAACAAAAAGTGCATGGATTTCTAATGAAGAAAACAGTGCATGTAATATCAAGAAAGGAAAAAATGGCGCATAGATGAAGGCAACATTCCAATATTAAATACATGATGATTCCTAATTATGGAATTTCATATTTGGACATTTGAATTGTGGAGGATTGAAGCTGCTACACACAAATGATATGGTAAAAGTCTTACCATTGATTGAAAAACCAACAATAATATGTGAACGTTGTATATTTGGCCAGCAACACAAATAATCATTTCCAGTTGGCAGCTCTTACAGAGAAAAAGCTCCACTAAAAATAGTACACTCAGACATTTGTGGACTAATTTAATCTCCATCTATAGGAGGCAGTACTTATTTTATAACATTGATTGATGATTTCTCAAGAAAGACATGGATTTATTTCCTAAAGCATAAATATGATGCATTGGGTTGTTTTCTGTAGTTTAAATCACTCGTGGAGAAACATAGTGGTTTTTACATCAAGTTTATAAGAACGAACAAAGGAGGAGAATACATTTCAAGATAATTTCATAACTTTTGTAAATTTCATGGCATCTACAGGCAATTTACCGTGCGATACACACCACAACAAAATGGTGTCGTAGAAAGAAAGAACAGAACCATCATGGAAATGGCACAAAGTATGTTGACAACCAAAATTTTTCAAATGAGTATTCTTTTGAGGCACTAGAAACTGTAGTATACGTCTTGAAAAGATGTTTGACAAAGAGTGTGAAGAATAGAGCTCGTGAGGAAGCCTAGATAGGATCACAGCATAATGTGGCACACTTAAAAGTTTTTGATTGTGTCGCATACACACATGTTCGAGATGAGCTGAGAAGGAAGTTGGACAAAAAAGGACAAGAATGTATATTTGTTGGGTATTGTGGAGAGACAAAAGGATACAAGTTGTATGACCCTATCGCAAAAAAATTCATAATCAACTACGATGTTTAGTTCATGGAGAATGAAGCATGGGATGGAATCATAGAAAAGACAGTAAAAATTATTGACGCAATGGAGCATGATGATAGAGAAGATGAAGTGGTTCAAACACCATGCACAGATCAGTGCACAATTCTGTCTACACCTCAAACTCCAATGCAAATCACTGCGTAGAGTACTCCAGTAAGATCAACATGTGTGCAATCTACACCCAGAGCGCAACAAACACAAACAAGCAGTCCAAGTAGTTCTACATCTCCAGATTCAACTTTAGCAAGTTTGTTACCAAGAAAGACAAGAAGTCTGTGCTACATCTATAATGAAGACGCAACAAATTCATTTTCAGTTTATGCTATGTTTTTACAAATAGATGATCCATTAACCTTTGAGGAAGCAGTTAAAGAGGATGTATGGGCAGAAGCCATGGATGAAGAAATAAGATGCATAGAGAACAATCAAACATGGAAGTTGGTTGATGTACTTGAAGATAAGGATGTGATAAGTGTCAAGTGGATTTATAAAACCAAGCAATATGCAAAAGGAAATGTACATAATTACAAGGCAAGATTAGTTGCAAGAGGCTTTACAAAAAAACCTCGAATTGATTACAATGAAACATTTGGTCCAGTGGCATGCATGGACACAGTCAAAACCATGTTAGCTATTGTCGCGAAGTTCAAATGGTCAGTTTATCAGATGGATGTAAATTCAACATTCTTGAATGGAAACTTAGAAGAAGAATTATATGTGGAACAACCACAAGGTTATGAGGTTCCAAGACGAGAAGAAAAAATATATAGATTCAAGAAAACATTGTATGGTTTAAAACAAGATCTGAGATCTTAGTACAGTTGCATTGATTCCTATCTCACACAGAATGAATTTCAGACAAGTGAAAATGAGCCAACACTGTACATCAATCAAATCAACAAGGTAATGTGTTAATTGTTTGTTTATATGTGGATGATTTGATATTTACAGGTGATTTTGGCATAGAAGAATTCAAGAGAGTCACAAAGGATGAATTTGAAATGACTCATTTATCTCATAGTCCAAGTATGCACATGAAATATTGAAAAGATCCAATATGGTGAATTCAAAAGCAGCACCAACACCTGTCATAACAAGATTGAAGCTAAATAAGGAAGAAAAAGGGTCCAAGGTGGATCTTGCACTATTTAAAAGACTATGTATCTAATAGCGACAAGACCTAGCATTATGTATGGAGTGAGGCTAATTTCAAGGTTCATGGAAACTCCAAAAGAATCACATTGGAAGGTAGGAAAGAGATTCCTAATATATGTGAATGGAACAAAATATTATGGCATCAAGTACTCCACTTCAGAAGATTTCAGACTCACTGGATACACTGCTAATGATTGTGGAGACAACATTGATGGTAGGAAAAGTACCTCTGGGTACACATTTGATTTTGGAACAGGTATGGAATCATGGGATTCAAGGAATCAACCCATAGTGACACTTTCTTCAATAGATGTAGAGTACATCGCAGCTACAAGCACAACTTGTCAAACAATTTGGATGAGAAGGATGTTAAAATATTTGTTGCAAGAGCAATAGGAACCAACAATAGTTTTCTGTGACAACAATTCAACGATCATGTTATCAAATAGTCAAGTGTTTAACAAGAAAACCAAGCACATTGATACAAGATATCATTTCATGAAAGAATTGATGAATAACAAAGAGATCTGTTTAGAATTTTGCAGGTCAAAAGAACATATCACATACATTTTTACAAATGCTTTAGCAAGAGATGCATTTCAACAACAATAGTCTCAGAGTCCGCGCAATAACAGATGAGTGACAATAAAATGTTAACTCAAATTTTTGATGTAATTTTTCTTTGTAATCCCACCTACCTATAATTAAGGGGGAGTGTGGAAATATGTAATTACAAGTCACTGAGATCTTTATGTCTCCACCGATTTGTCTGTCATTATGATAGTGTGATAGTTTGTAAATGCAAAGTCGCACATTTACTCAAAAGTGAGTCGACAAGAAGGAAGCTATAAATGGAGCCGTTAAGTGGTTGAAGTGTCATTCGAATTAATGATAGCCTTCAATCTTTATTGTTGAGCCGGTCTTAGCTTCTGTGTGGGAGTCCATATAAGTCCGAGACATTTTAGTTAGTCGATGATGCGAGAGGATGTTGAAGAGAAGCAGTTGATGGATAGAGAAGAAGCATAGAGGTAGAGAGAACCAAAATCAGGTGAAGAGTTGATAGAAGAAATCATTAAAGCCGAAGCTCATTTCTGTTATTGTATTTTGTATTTGCTCACAGCCTCAAAGTAAATTAATATTAAGCATTTTTGTATTGACAAAGTTTATGTCTTATTTCTAAGTTTATGTGCTAAGCATAGCACTGTGTTATTCCACATTCATAAATCATTTCATTAAGTGTGTGTATTCACAGCAGGCAACAAATTCAGTGGTCTTAAGAACTTTGTAACATAACTTGTTTGGTGCGCAGTATTTGAAACTGCGTTGAGCAGAGTAGATGCAGTATTTGAAACTCCGTTAAGCAGAGTAGACTACCCGCACTATTGATCCATCGGATCTTCACTTCAATGAGAACAGTCATACCCAATATTTATTTCAGGGCGAAGATGTAGTCACTGATCGTGAATAAGGGAGAGCAGGTTTTGAAAGTATTGCCAGACGATTTACTGCATTCAGATCCTCCGTTGGCACATCAGGAATTGATCAAGCTAAGCAACACTGGGAATAATAATAGTACTAAAAAATCTTGCAGTGAAGAACACTCGGAATAATAGTATTAAAAAATCCATGAGAGACGGAATTGAACGAACTGCAAATCTCTGCTTTTTATTTTAACTTATTTTAATGGAAAAATAGTTCAAAATTTGAACGAAGGAGCTCAGGATTCAAGTTCGTTTGTGGCAGTTGCAGCACATTTTTGGAAATGCGTAATGGAATATCGTAATGTCCCAGTTAAGGTTAAAGAAGACTTCCATGATGGTTTCGATGAATACCCATTCATGACATTGGAGGCATTTCATTTTTGTGAAGATTTCATGAACAATATGCTTTCTGCATCATCAATGCCCAAATTTAAAGATTCAAGCTTGCAAGCTTTCAACATGGTCGTGCCAAATATCAATGAAGGTGAAGATGGAGAAGCTCTTTCAAAAAATTTACAGAAAATATATTCGGTTTCTAGATCTGGATCTGTAAGTGAACATATGTGTTCTCTCATTACTCTTCTTGCAAAAGCGATTTGCAAGAGAGAAGAAACATATCAAAGGCGGATTAATCACACTGTTAAAGTTGGGCTTCCACCTCTGAAACAACGTAACTGATATTGAAATTCGATTTTTTCTGATGGTACTTTTAGCTTGATACTATTTTGTTTGGTAATTGAAATTCACCCTTTGAAAATAGTTGGAATTTAACAATTTCAAAACTGTTAATTTCACAACTGTTGGATTGTGGTCTCTGGTTCAGCTGACATCAATTTTTTCATAAAGCCATCGCCTATTTCCCTTGATACAGATCCACCCAATTGCTCTATGCGTTTTCTCTCGTCCTCCCTCCCGGGTTTGTGATCACATGTCAGGGCTTCGGCTTCGGCTTCGGCTTCACTACAATCTCCATCTCTAGTTCTTCTACTAATAACTGCACGTGAATCCCCAGCATTGGAAACCACTAGGTTTCCATCTATAATGAGACCAGTTACACAAGTATTCCCACCAAAAACGCCCTGCTTCAAAAACTCCTCATCCGTTCTCAAATACCCAGCTCTAACTGCCTGCTCAAGGTTTTTCTAATTAAGAAGATCATGTTTATTAACAATGTCAATGTCCGATCCTCCAGCTATTTCTAATTGTTCTCCAATTGCCTGGGCATTGAAAATATTGTGTCCAATATTTTCAGCTGCAAAATCTGTATTGTATATCTCTTGAATACATTTATTATTTAATGGAGAGTTTGCATGACTTTTTTTATCATTGTTATTAAAGAGAGGTGAAAAGAATGAAGCATTCAAGCAATTTGACTTAGAAGTCTTTATAGAATATGGAGTCAAATAAATGTTTTCTCTCATAAAAGATTGACATGTGTCATTGTGTATAGTTTTTTAATAATCAAATTGATTATTGGAAATGGGCATAATTAATGATCTTTTAATCTAAAAACTTAATCCTACTAGCAATTGAAGATGTTGACATATTCTTAGTAGTCCTTAGAAATCCATGAATGAAATTTACTGTTCATAACTTTCTTGCATTTATGAATGCATCCCTTAACCTGTTTACTTTTTCACATTTACTTAATCATATTAAGAAATTACTGAAATGACATATAATTGACAAGTTTAAATGATTAACAAGATATGTGTGCAAATTTTTATTTCCAATTTTAAATAATTAACAACTGATTGAAATGTGAATGGCCTAATTCCATGTTTAAAGTGGATTGGAGTGTGAACAGTCTAATGCCACGTCTAGAGAGTGAATTATGGAGTGTTGGAGGGTGAACCATCCGGGACACACACTATGTTTCACATATGTGGAAATATGTAAAGTGCATGGATACTATGCAATCCACAAGTGTTGTGTATGTTTCCTTAGAAAGCCTCCAGCTTTTTACTTACTCGTTGTTCCATGGTGTCCACGACTACTTTCTTATCCATCTGTCGGTGCATCATCGATGTCTGGTTTACATCTTTTGATTTGATGAGAATGTATGGCTTCTCAAATAATGCAAGAAAGGATATTCAATGAAATTGAGGAAGACTAAATGCATCGTAGTGATTTAATAAACTATGAATAATACTTGCATGAACGTTTTCTCGACATCAGATTTTACTATGAAAGAAGGTGATTGTTTTGTTCATATTTGAGTGGCCTGTCTCTCACCTTGAAGGAACTTTCTCTAATTCTCACATGCATTATTTGTAGTTATGTACATGCGTCGAGTGTTGAATTTTCAAATCTTTCTTGGTTTATAATCACAATGTTTTTCTTCCCTACCATACCCTACCCTAATCATTAAGTTGTTACTCTAATATATTATGGGTCGTCTTCTAATATGTTCTGGGATTTTTTAGTTATCAGTTTCATAAGCCTCCTCTCTTTCGTGCCCTCATTGTTCATCAAAATGATAGACGAGTATAGCAGTAAGAGCAATGAATCTCTGCTGGCATCCCTATCCAAAATTAAATAATTATGCCCTTGACAAGAAGTCGATGTTGAACCCATTCTAACAGTTCTGAGAGAAGACCTGGTTAATAAACCGGGACAGTTACATTCTCCAAGCGATCATATATCACTGTAATTGCATATCTAACTAGCACCACCACAAATAATTGCATTTTTTTTAACTCAGATAATATAATCTAATTTGTTCTAGCTATAATTCCATATCTAACTAACACATCGACGAATAATTGCATATCTAACTAACAAAATAATTGTGGATAAAGTAGAGAGACATATTTAATTTACAAACTCTAATTCTGAGTTAAACTCTAAATAGGGTTTGTAAATGAAATACGCCCGCGTTCATCAACCACATTTATGTGGTTGTGCTAGTGATAGATCAATGGAATTAACAAATCTAGTAAGATGAGCTAAGCCTTTGTTCAGGGTCATATTTTAAATGACATTGATACTAGTAGTTTTTGGAACATGAATTTTTAACACATTTTTTTAGGGCCTTCCCATGCGTTTTTAGAGGCTCTAATTCCCACTAGCTAGGAATATGACCTAATATTCAAATTCTCTTTCTAATGAGCAAAATAAGACCTAAAAATGGAGCAATGATTGAACATTATCAAACTAACATGGTTCCCCTTGTTTATGGATAACTTACCTTTGTTCAACTCAATGTGCACACTCAATGATCTATTTTATGTCTTCTTTAGATCATCGGATTTTTTTTATAGACTGAATCTAATGCCCAACCATTAGGTATTAAAAACTCAAAAACACTTGGGAAGGCCCAAAAAAATATGTTGAAAGTTCATGACTTGAAAATTACCAGGATCAAGACTATTTCTGAGATGATCCTCGGATGAGTCTAGCTAGATGATTTGATCTACTATATATGGGAGTAGTACTTATCTTTATGTGTTAATGCTAAGTTCTAAAGGTGTTGGTTGAAATTGTAGTATTAAGGAAATCACCACATCTCTTCATTGTTGTGAAACACCTCTACTATTTATAAAAAATTCTATGTGATGTATTATATTGTCATTATTAAAGAGAGATGATATGAATGAAGTAATTGTGAAAATTGGCCTAAAGGGTCCCCATAGAGTTGGAGTCAAAGATAGTATCATCTTACAAATAAGTGTCAAACATGTATTTTCAAGGTAACCATAAAAGACAAAGAGTCTCCCTTTAACATCCCTTAAGAGGCAATAATATCTATTTTGCATCTAATTGTAGATGATGCACAAATATATAAGATACTCGTTGATCTTAAGTTTTTGGAGTGTGTATAATATATAAATCCTCTCCTTATAAGGAATATGATGAATAAAAATATAATGTTGGTGGGATCACATTGGTTACATTTGGTCAAATGAAAATCCTAGGCCATGATACCGATGTTGTTGCATGTATATTAGTTGAACAATAGTATCAATGTTGTTGGTATATAGTTCGAACAAAAATACCATATGATATTCTTACAAAGGTCCAAGCATTAGAAGGTTAAATTAGGACTAAGTAGCTTGAGGGGGAGTGTCCATGTTGTTTGAACTAATTTCTTATAGATATCATTTCTAATTTCATGGTTAAAATTTTCCTTTAAAGGAGGGTGAGAAGAATTTAAAGAGTACTTATAAGGAGTAATATGATATATAGGAATAATTACATGCAACACATTTTCTATAGACCCTTTTTCATGATGACAAGGAACCTTTCATTAAAATAAGAAAAAGATTGAGTGGTTTACTAGTCATTGATTAACTTGGTCAAGAACCTTTCATGTATAGCAAGGGTAAATGAGCTTAGAGATAGGGTTGTTATTCACTATAATATCTTGATTTTACTCTTGATTGAACATTATTAGAGAAATGTACTATTAGATTTGTAATTAACATTAATACTCTATTTTCAAAATGTTTTTTCCTTCATCGAGGTGTTCCTTCTATAACCCTCGTGTATTATATTTGTAATTAATATAAATATTGTATTTTCAGAAGGTTTTTTCCTCCATCGAGGTGTCCTTCTCTAAACCTTGTGCCTTATTTCTTATGGCATTCTTTTCATAATATAAATAATGGGTGAGTGAAAGAAGTTAGTGGTAGAAAACGTGGTAGGTCAGTAGGATCCATGAACACGTGCATGTTCCATTCTTAAACCTATGGGTTTGGAAGTTGCCAAACCTCCACGAGGCTTGACACGTAGGTTTAGTGGTAGGAACACACATGTATTCCTAAGAACACGTGCACATTCTTGTGAACACGTGCTCATTCCTAAGAATATGTGTCCATTCGATGTTCCTAGGAATGCATGCACGTTCCTTATGTTAAATGTTTTTAAAGGGTCATGAGCGCGATTTGTGCTCATTGTGCACAAATCATGCTCACGTTTTGAGTCTCATTGAACAAATAAAGAGGAACTAGAGAGGAGAAACAAAGGGATGATATTTCCACCATATCCAGGTATGTTTTATTTATCTTATTTTTAACTCAATTTAGTCATTTCCAATTTAGTCTGTTGCTCCCAAGAATCTGAATTAAAAAAAATTGTAGTTTTGTATTTTAATTAAAAAACCAACCTAAATTAAATGCCATGGATTTTAAATTTTACCATATATAATATAATGGAACCCCAAGACAATGTAAACCACTCGGAAGAAAACCAAGATGTTCAAAACCCTAACTCACCACAACCACCCAATTTAAACACTCAAATTGATGAGGGGTTGGTTATATTAAGAACCCTTTAGGAACAATTAAGGGACACTAGAGAGCCTAGAAGAGTTTCCTTGGAAAAACTTATTTGGACATCATTGTGAAGTCCATTGTAAGTTCCTAAGGAAGATTGACCTCTATTTCTGATTATAGGGAAATAATGTATGAATATTATATCACTGGTTTGGACTGAAACCAAGTCAAAGAACTCGGCATTTCAAAACAAAAAATATTGTCTAATTTTAGGGATCCTATAAATGGACAAGAACTTCTATTGACCAAGAAAAATATCTCCATTGATTGGTGCATCCATCCCGAGATTATTCAAAACTAGATGGATAGGTCGTATATGGTTTTTTATAAACCTCCTTGCAATAATAAGGAGATGCACTTATATTTTATGAGAAAATTATGGGCTGAGTTTATTTTGGGTAATCATGTCAACTACTTTGACATTGGTGAATTTGAGGGGGTGGGTCGAGTGTCCACATAGGACTGAGAGATTTATAGGCCCAACCTCGGTTAGGTTCTTGTCCCCCCAAGTGAAGACCTGACCCCCTACCCAACATCCTCCTATTGCAAAGAAATTGCAACATGTACAACTAGCCATTTTATTATTGACTCCTAGCCTAGTGCAACATGATAGAATTGTTGCACTATCTCAGTAGGAGGTGCTTTCCAGTGACATTGATAGAGGGGTTGGAGCTTCAACATGCACATGATATTATAGTGAGGATATGGTGTTAAATTTTTAATTAAAAGTACCTAGGCAAGTTTTTCTCATCACCTAGGTGCCTAAGGGGTGAGAAAGTACCTAATGTGGACCCTAGTCATTTAATTTGTGAGATGAAAATTAAAATGTGACTTTATGACTTTAGTGAGGAGGTGAGTTAAGAGATACTCAATCTCATCCACTCATCTAATCCAATCTCAACCGTTGGATTAAGAGACTCCTCACCTACCACCATGAGGTCGATTAGGGTAGGAGGGTGCACCCTAGCCAGGGTTGTTGTTCATTCATTTTTGGAGTAAGAGAGCAAGAGAGAGGTCGCACTTGAGAAGAGGCAGCATTTGCAGAGCTAGGCATGCATCCCAAGGAAGCTAGCTAGCACGAGTTTCAAGGAAGAGTTCAACATTGAATGCAGTCCGTACGGTATGGATTTCTAGATGTCGTATAAGCATTTTTATGGACATAAATCGAGGGAGACAACAGATAAATTTTTGAGGATGTTGGCACACATCCCAAGGCTTCCATACAATCATTTATTGGCATATAAATCGAGGCACCTGCTGTTATTAATTTCTGGGTGAAATTATATACAACCCGTATAGATTTGGCATGAGTTTGGAGGGTCATACAATTTTTTTTGGCCCTGTTTTCGAGGATAAAAGGAATGAATTTCAAGGAGTTGTTCCTGCTGCATATTTCGTACAGTATTAGTATAATTTTGGCACAAAAATCTAGACATTTCGTACAACATTTATTGATGGGACAGTTGTATAGTTTTACGGATTTCTACCACAAAAATCGAGTAGCATTTCCAAGACTATTCAGAAGGATTTTTGCAGAAGAAAGTCTGGGATAAGTTTGTGTAATTTTTGAAGATGAATATGCTGTAAAACAAAATTTATCTGAATCTCACAAATAATAAAAAATCCCTCTCTCACTGGTTTTCCCCTTGTGGGTTTTTCGAGGGTCGTTGTTAGACCAAAAATCACTGTGTTAATATTTTTTGAATTTATGTATTGCTGATATTTTATTTCTGCGTTATAAATGATGGTCATAATCCTCATGTTTTCATTTTGAAAATTATTTCCTCTTATGTTTAATTGGTTGTTATAAATATGGGCTTGGGCATTAAACATTGGCTGAAAAATCAACGACACTGAAACTGGGTTGGGGTCTGAAATTTTACATGGTATCAGAGCTGAGTTGAAAGAAGAAGAGATATTTTAGCAAGTTAGAAAGTTGGGATAATAGTCACTTCACAGGGAAAAATTTTGAATTTTTCATATTCAGTAGAAAGGGGTCAATGGATAAAGGTTTGAGAGTTGAGGACAAACTTGATGGGGCAAAAAAATTTGGTGCTTGGAAGCAGAGGATGATCTTGTTGTTGCAAGAAAATGAGTTGTGGGACATTGTGGAAAATACCACAACTCATCATGTGGTGATACCTATTGATGCTACCTTAGGAGGAGACCCAAAGAGGTTATGTACATGGAATTTCATCTACGGGTCATGAGGAGGAGAATGTGGCTCTTG
This sequence comes from Picea sitchensis, assembly GCA_010110895.2. NCBI lineage: Eukaryota > Viridiplantae > Streptophyta > Pinopsida > Pinales > Pinaceae > Picea > Picea sitchensis. The sequence goes on along the minus strand of SNQJ01S0001997.1, from coordinate 146,526 downwards.
CTGCCAACAACAAGAAGAAATTCATAAAAGGTCCTAAGGGTGGAAACAAAACCAAGGGTGAAGGAAAGAAAGACATGAAAAAATTCAAGTGCATTACATGCCCACAAGTTTGGACACTATGCAGGTCAGTGTCCGAATAAGAAGAACAGACAAACAATAGCTTCAACAACGGTGGAAGAGTTTTCCACCAAGTTTGACAAGGAATTTTCCTTGGTTGTGTGTCTATCCATGAGGACCACTCATTCAGATATGTGGTATATTGATAGTGGTGCCTCTCGCCATATGACAGTGGTTCGTGAGCACTTGATAGACCTTACATAGATTGGAGATGTTGAGGTGGACCTTGGAGATGACCGGATGGCCAAGGTAGTTGGTTGTGGGACTATATAATTTCAGAGGGTCTGGAGTCTTTTCCTCCCATGTTGTTGATAGAGGTCCTATATGTATTTTTGTTCTAAGACTTTTGCGACCATTGTTGTGATGAGATATTTCTTCTGGATTCACCGCATTAGTTTTTTCATCTTCGACGTTTCGGACCAAGCCACTGTGGTCCATCATTAGGAAAGTATTATGAGAAATGAAGGAAAAATGATTTAAAAATTTTAAATAAATATTTGAAGAGTTATTATGAAGAGCCGACTTGTTAAAAGTGAAATCAATGAATATTTACAAAACCTAAAAATATTATTTACAAACCTATAAATATTATTTATTCAGAGCCGACTTATTAAAATGAAATCAAGAAATAATATTTTTAGGTTTGTAAATAATATTTTTAGGTTTTGTAAATATTCATTGATTTCACTTTTAACAAGTCGGCTCTTCATAATAACTCTTCAAATATTTATTTGCAATTGTTAAATGATTTTTCCTTCATTTCTCATAATACTTTCCCGATGATGGTTCTATATGTTCCAGGCTTGAAGAAGAACCTAGTTTTAGTTTCTTTTATTGAGGAGAGGGGCTATGAGGTATTGTTCTATGATGGGCAGGTGCTCCTTTTCCCAAATGGGTCTAGTATCACTTTGGCCAAAGTGATTGGGACTAGACATGAGAAGTTGTACAAGATTATGTTCTAGCCAGTGAGAGCATTGATTCATACTACCCGAAGCAGTGACCTATGTGAGATATGGCACATGAGGATGGCACATTTTCACCATGGGGATTTGAGAGTACTGAGGGATATGGTAACTGGAGTTCTAGATTTCAGTTCAGAGCACCATGAGTTGTGCAAGAGGTCTTCTTTAGGAAAGTACACCAAGATTGTTTTTCCTAGTAGTGACACTAGAGAAGTGGGGATTCTTGATCTTATTCATTCAGATGTATGTGGCCCGATGTGTTTGGAATCGTTGAATTGTTTTTTGTACTATGTTATATTCATTGATGAATTCTCATAGAAGTATTGGATTTTCTTCATGAAGAACAAAGGACAGGTCTTCAGTCAGTTCCAAGAGTTCAAAGCTCTTGTGGAGAACTAGACACGAAAGAAAATCAAAGTTATGAGGACAGACAATGGGGGTGAGTATACCTCCAAGGAGTTCATGTACTTCTGTGTAGTAGAGGGGATCAGGAGAGAGTTGACTGTTCCTTACAACCCCCAACATAATGGGGTTGTAGAGAGGAAGAACATGGCCATTGTTTTGGTTGCGAGAGCCATGCTACATGATCAGGGGCTGCCACTATTTCTACGGGCTCAGGCATGCAACACTGCATTTTATCTGCAGAATAGGAGTCCTCACAAGGTTGTGGGGAGCATGACTTCTGAGGAGGATTTTTCTGGGAAGAAGCCTGAGGTGGGGCACTTTCAGATTTTTGGGTGCATCACTTATTTATATGTCCCTTCTGAGAAGAGGACAAAGATGGATCCCACAATAGAGAGAATGATATTTTTTGGGTACAGTGAGACTTCAAAGGATTTTTGTATGTACCTTCCTTCCTTAAGGAAGACTGTCTTCTTAAGGGATGTCAAATTTGAGGAGGACAGAGCCTTTAGGAAGTCTAGAGGGACAGAGAGAGATGAGCAGTCTTCACCTCAGATTCAGGTGAGTCTGCAACAAACTACAGTGACACAAAGTTTGGGGCCACCAGTTTTGGTGACGACAGGTTCACAGGTGACAGGGCCATAGGGTTTAGGTTTGCAAGCTACTAGTCCACAAGTTTCAGAATTGGGTACTCCAAAGTCTACATCAGGATCACTATCTTCAAAATATGGGGTTGAGCAGGGAGATTCCTCTCCATGGGAAACTAATTCAAAGAGGAATCCCAAGTGGCTTCAAGATACTTTGAGGGAGGCACAGGGTTCAGTGGGGAATCCCAAACAGGTAGTGAGGGAGAGTAAACCTCCCGAGAGGTCTTGCATCTACATCATGATGGTGAGTATTATTCGGGAGTCTGAGCCTTCCACTTTTGAGGAGGTTTCTGGTAGACAGGTTTGGAGAGATGCCATGATGGAAGAGTACAATTCCATGATGAAGAACGATGTCTAGGAAGTTGTTCCTAGACATGAGGGGAAGTCAGTGGTGACTTCCATGTGGCTCTATAAACTAAATCATGTTGTGGATGGAATAATTGAGAATTACAAATATCTCTTTGTGGCTCGGGGGTTTCCATAGGTTGAGGGAGTCGACTATGATGAGACCTTTGTGCCGGTTGCTATATATACTTCAATCAAGGCAGTGATTTCCATTACAACAGAGATGGGTTGGAAGATCCACCAGATGGATGTGAAGACCGCATTTCTGAATGGTCTTATATAGGAGGAGGTATATATTGAGAATCCATTTGGATTTGAGGAGCATGGGAGAGAGTCTCATGTGTGTATACTGAAGAAGGCATTGTATGGGTTGAAACAAGCTCCCGAAGCTTGGTATTTGAGGATAGATGCTTATTTGCAGCAGTTGGGCTTTGAGAAGAGTGAGGTGGATCCCAAACTATATTGCATTGTGGTTGGAGAGGATACTCTCATTCTCTTTCTATATGTGGATGATCTATTCATTATAGGGGCATAGAGACTCATCATCAGTTGCAAGGAGATCCTTGCTTTAGAGTTCAAGATGACTAATATCAAACTGATGCACTACTTTTTGGGATTGGAGGTTTGGCAGGAGCCTGGACACATCTTCCTAGGACAAAGGAAGTATGTGTGCGACATTTTGAGGAGATTTCATATGGAGGTTAGTAGGCCCATGACCACTCCTATGATTACCAACTGGAAGAAGCTTCATGCTTATTAGTCACACTTGGTGGATTACACTTTGTATCATCAGTTGATATGGTCATTGATGTATTTGATCAATACTAGGCCATATATTTGTTTTGTTGTCAACACTCTCAGTCAGTTCATGGTGGAGCCTAGGAGAGTGCACTGGGTGGAAGAAACACATGTGCTAATGTATCTTTGTGGTACAGTATACTATGGTATGTAATATCAGAGAGGATATGGAGTTCGTCTGGTTGGCAATATAGATTTATATTGGGCAGGATGTGTCAATGCCAGGAAGAGTAATTCATGGTGTTGTTTCAGATTGGGCTCAACAGTTGTGTCTTGGTTCATTCGAAAGAAAAATTCAATGGCTCGTTGACATCTCCAACATCTGATTCTCTCCTTTGTGTTGTTTCCATGGCATCCAACCTCACACGAAATTCTCTCATCTCCCTTTCCATAGATTTGTTGGCTACATGTGGATCAACGCGTCTTCTAGGTGGCATTTTGCTAACGTTTATCCTTCTCCTTACAAAATTCAATTATGTACTATGCTCTGATACCACTCCTGATGAAAACCCCCTTCCCTCCAAAGGGCTTCTTGAACTCCTGGTCTTGGATGATTTGAATTCCTGAGTTGGAACGACTCCTTGGGTCCCTCCGGGAACCTGAAACTATCTTACCCACACACAAAGGATTTTATGCAAGTGACCATGGATGTGACCGTGGGTATACCTCCTTCATGGTTCGGACTTTGGGGATATCCCAAATCATTTTCTTCACTCCTTCCCAAATCACTCATCCCTGCTTCTCCGAACTCACACCATGCGTCTCCTTGGATCCCCCAACCCCACAATGGTTTGGACTTCATGACCCCGCGAAACTCTATGCCTTTTCACTCTCAACTTCCAATCTCTCGATTTCTGAATTCTTGGATCCTGTTGCCACATGCCCTCATATGATCAATGGTCAAGATTAAATCACGACTTCAAACTTCATGACCCAGTCTTTTTCAAGTTCCCACTTGCTGAAATCCAAAGTATAGAAACACGTTACAGTTCCCCTCCTTGCAACTCACCATATCTAATGGTCTGGGATCGTTCTTCTCCTTTTGAGAACAAATAATGCCCACTAGCCTTTATGAGAATTTTAAGGATTCCTTTCCTTGAATCTTTCCACCGCTCTCCCTCCTGATCTTAACTTATCTAGTCCTCCTTTGTTCCTCTGAATAATCTCTTCGACCCTTAGTCGAATTCTTGGCCTCTGCACACCTTGCAACAGACTTTTATCCACTCTCACTCCTCTGTGAATGATTTCGCATTCCATGTGACTATTCTCCAACCACTTCAATCTCTTGTAATTGAATCACGCTATCCTTCTTGAGCCTTTGAGTCTGAAAACTCTATTCTGCACTCCTTGCAGACATATAAGTTCCACTATCTCTTTTGAGCTTTTGAGTTGAATCAGAGTCAATCATGCACTCCTTGAGGACAATATGCACACCTTGCACTCACTCACTAAAGAGAACCCATTTGGAACTTTTATACCTCACACAAATGACTCATACATTCAACAAAGAAAATGCAGTCATGGATTCAAGAACAGAAATAACAGAGAATTTGAAAATAACAAAAAACTCTACCATTCATTCAAATAGATACACCCATACACACATTTGGTTCAATATCTCTATTATATTCCTCCAACTGAAAAATTGCATACATATATACAATGTTCTTCACTACTCCTTGACCTATACAAGATATATTCAGTTATTGCTCGGTTCTCCTCTATCCGCAGTAACAATGATTATCAACAATGGAAAACAACTATCATCAACAACTAAAAACAACAACTAAAATGATAACAACCCCCTTTGGGAAATAATACCAAGTGTTATACAAATAGGTTCTCTTCGAGCATTCCCTCCAACTACTCTACGCTACCTTAATTGGGATTAAAAGATATCAACTACTCAATGCCTATTACAATAAATGTTGTGTCATACAGATAAGAGTGCATTCTCCCAATCTGTACTGTGATCTGATCCATAAAAATAAATACATTCCCCCATCAACCTTTCATGATGGCTAGACCTTCACTATGCTTTTTCTTCAGAAAATTCTCTCTCATCGAGCATCTGGGTGTACACAATTGGCATCCTTTGAACACTAACCCATCCTAAATCAGATATTCATCCCACTGGCTTCTGCCTCTGAGCACATGATTTGCACATGCTTCATATGCTTCTTCAAAGTCTGGATCATTGTGATACATTTCCTTAAGGTGATTGAACCCCAAGGTTTTGATTTGAAATTCTTGTAGAATTAAAATCCTCCTGCTCAATGCATCAACAACTTTGTTAGCATTTCCAGAAATATGTTTAATGAAAAAAGTGAAATTTTTCATAAACTCTATCCACTTAGCATGTTTCTCATTTAAATTCTCATGTCTGGTTATGAATTGCAAAGAATGATTGCCGCTATACAAAACAAACTCCTTTGGTATGAGATAATGTCTCCATTTCTTCAATGCTTGGATTATGGCATAGAAATCCTTGTCATATGTGGAGTACTTATATTTAGCTTCATTCAAATTCTCACTGAAATATGAAACAAGTCTGTTTCCTTGGCTTAAGACCGCTCCAATTGAAATTCCACTTGCATCACACCTCACCTGAAATGTCTTTCCGAAATCCGATAGAACCAAAAACGGTTTCTCGGTTATCTTCTCCTTCAATATGTTGAAGCTACTCTCAGCCTCCTCTGCCCATTGGAAAGACTTGTGTCTTTTGTTTACTGTATACATGATTTGAGCACTAATCCCACTAAAATTCTTGATGAACTTCTGATAAAAACATGCTAACCCATGGACGCTTCTTACCTCAAAGATATTCTTTGGTGACGACCATTCTTTGATTTCTTTCACCTTTTCAGGATCCATCTTCAATTCATTTGAAGAAATAACAAAACCCAAATGTATGATTTTTGTCTTCAAGAAAGAGGACTTGTTCAAATTGATTAACAACTTCTCTTGTTGCAGCCTCCTCATCACCAATGCTAAATGTCTCAAGTGTTCCTCTTTACTTTTGCTAAACACTAGTATATCATCTAGATACACAATCATGAACTTACTAATGAAATCCTTTAATAATTCATTCATTAGCCTCATAAAAGTGCTCGGGGAATTTTTTAAGCCAAATGGCATAACAAGCCACTTGTATAACCCCTCATTCATCTTGAATGTTGTTTTCCACTCATCACCTTCTCTCATCCTGATCTGGTGATATCCACTTTTCAGATCTATTTTTGAAAAATAGTTAGCTCCACTCAAGAAATCCATCAAGTCATCCATCCTTTGTAATGGAAATCTGTATCTGATGTTAATATTATTTATGAATCTCGAGTCCATACACATTCTCCATCCTCCATCCTTCTTTGGACTTAGTACAGTTGGTACTGCACATGGACTCAAACTTTATTGGGCCAATCCTTTATCTAAAATATATTGAACCTGTCTCTTCACCTCCTCATTCTCTTGAGGCGTCAATCTATATGCTACTTTATTCGGTAGGATTTCCCCTGGTCTCAAGTCAATATGATGACTGATGCTCCTCATAGGTGGCAACGAGTTTGGCAACTCATCCACTACAATATTAGCAAAGTTCTCTAGTAGCTCCTGATCTTCCTCAGACAAATATTTCAATGAAGTACTGGTAAATATGACCCTCAATTTCCTTACTACAACAAACTACATCTCTTGTTCCTTCTTTACCTCATTCGGGAGTTCCTTCCCACTCATGAGAAGTATACTTGCGTTGGCTTCCTCTTTCACCTTCTTTTCCTCAATTGGCAGCAACATGTGTGTCCTACCATTTTTCTCTAAGGTGTATGTATTTATCCTCCCATCATGAATAACATTCCTATCATATTTCCAGGGTCTTCCCAACAAAACATGACATACATCCATAGGAATTACATCACACAGGATCTCATCCCTATATCCTCCTATTTTAAAATTAACCAAGCATTGTTGAGTAATTGTTACCTGATGACCTTTATGCAACCATGAGACTTTGTATGGTGTTGGATGTGCAGTCATCTCCAGTTCTAGCTTCTCCACTATCTCCGTGGATTTAAGTTGTCAGTGCTCCCATTGTCAATTATCACCTTGCAAACTTTTTCCTTCATTTTGAAAGTTGTTCTAAAAAAATTGTTCCTCTGCACTATATTTTTGGCTTCTATCTCTTGCTTCAAAAGAAATTTATTCATCATCAAGGACCTCCCACCCTATGCACCTTATGCCTCAATATCTCACTTCTACCCTTCTTAGATGTGAGCTTCACCTCCTTTCTTTCTCTGAGGGAAATCCCAAGACACATGTCCTGTCTTTCCACAGGCATAACACCTTACTTCTCCTCATGTGCCTCTTCCTCTACCTCTGGGAAACTAACTTCTGCCACCACTCTGTCTTCCTCGATAATTTCCTCCTTTCTCAGAGTGACTATGTGGCTTCTCTGCCTCATCTTTAGGCTTCTGCATTTTCTCCTGGGAAACTTATTTTCCTATGTTCAATATTCGACCTCTGTTCTACTGACTCTGCTTCCTAGCCAACTTCTCTTTTTCTTTCAGTGCCATATGATACATGTCCTCTATAGTCTTGACTGTCTTCATACTGAGTTCATCCTAAATTTTGTATCTCAATCCATTAATGTATCTAGAAACCTTCTCCTTGTATCTTTCCCTTTGTCCAACTCTAATTTTCAATTTATAGAACTCTTATGTGTACTCCTTCACAGTCAATCCTCTCTGTCTCAGGTTATGCATCCTCCTGAACAGATTTATCTGGTAATCCTTGGGCATTAATTTCTCCTTCAACTTGGCTACCATTCGATCCCAACTCTTGATATTTTTCTTTCTTTTTCTCTTCCAGTCGACCTGCAATTCATCCCACCACAGTGTTGCATGTCCTTTCAGCCTAGTGATGGCATGTCTTACCTTTTTCTCCTCTTCGACATCCTCATAGTAAAAAAACATATCCATTGCTCGAATTCAATCAAGCAATTATTCTGTGTCTAAATTTCCTTCATACATTGGGATGTCAATATTCACTCTGGCACCCAATTTGACAACCGCTCTAAACAAGCATTCTTCCACAGTGTCCTCAGCTACAACTTCTGCCTCGACCTCTATATTTTTTATTTCTGCCTCATTGACGTCTCCATCATCTGATGCTCTCCTTTGTGATGTTTCCATGGCATCCAACCTTGCACGAAATTCTCTCATATCCCTTTCCATAGATTTTTTGGCTACAAGTGGATCAACACGTCTTCTAGGTGTCATTGTGTTGATGTTTATACTTCTCCTTACAGAAGTCAATTCTTTACTCTTCTCTGATACCACTCCTAGTACAAAAACCCTTCCCTCCAAAGGGCTACTTGACCTCTTGGTATTGGATCATTTGAATTCCTGAGTCGAAACAACTCCTTGGGTCTCTGCGGGCACCCGAAACTATCTTACCCACACACACAGGCTTTTCCACAAGTGACCACGGTTGTGACCATGGGTATACCTCCTTCGCGGTTCGTACTTCAGGGATATCCCAAATCCTTTTCTTCACTTCTTCCTGAAGCACTTAGCATCGCTTCTCCGAACTCACGCCACACGTCTCCTCAGATCCATTGGCCTCACAATGGTTTAGACTTCGCAACCCCGCGAAACTCTAGGCCTTTTCACTCTCAACTTCCAATATCCTGATTTTTGAATTCTTGGATCTCGTTTCCACATGCCCTCTTATGATCAACAATCAGCATTAAATCGTGGCTTCATACTTTGTGACCTAGTCTTCGTCAAGTTCCCACTTTCCGAATTCTAAATTATTGAAACACTTTACAGTTCCCCTCCTCGCAAATCACTAGATCTAATGGTCTGGGATTGTTCTTCTCCTTCTGAGAACGAATCTTTCCCACTGGCCTTTCCGAGAAGTTCAAGGATTCCTTTCCTTGAAGCTTTCCATCGTTCTCCCTTATGATATTAACTTATCTTGTCCTCCTTTGTTCCTTTGAACAATCTCTTCAACGCTTAGTAGAATTCTTGACCTGTGCACACCTTACAATAGAATTTCATCCACTCTCCCTCCTCTGTGAATGATTTCACATTCCTTGTGACTGTTCTCCAACCGCTTCTATCTCTTGTAATTGAATCACACTATCCTTCCTTAGACTTCAAGTCTAGAAACTCTATTCTGCATTCCTTGCAAACATATAAGTTCCACTATCTCTTCTGAGATTTCAAGTCGAAGCAGACTTAGTCACACACTCCTTGCGGACAATATGCACACCTTTCACTCACTCACTAAAGAGAACCTATTTGGAACTTTTCCACCTCACGCAAATGACTCATACATTCAAAAAAGTGAGCAGAACAGAGGTCGAATCTTGAACATAGGAAAAGGATTTGCCCAGGAAAAAAAATAGAAGCCCATAGACAAGGCGAAGAAGCCACATAGTCACTCCGAGAAAGGAGGAAGTTCTCGAGGAAGATAGAGTGGTGGTAGAAGTTCTTTTCCCAGAGGTAGAGGAAGAGGCAGAGGAGAAAAAGTAAGGTGTTATTCCTGTGGAAAGACAAGACATATGTCTTGGGATTACCCTAAGAGAAAGAAAGGAGGTGAAGCTCACATATCAGAAGAGCAAAAGTGAGATGCTAAAGAAGAAGGTGTAGAGGATGGTAGGTCCTTGATGATGAATAATTTTTTTTTGAAACAAGAGCCAAAAGCCGAAAAGTGAGTACAGAGGAACAATTTGTTTAGAATGACTTGCAAAACGAAGGACATATTTTGCAAGGTGATAATTGACACCGGGAGAACTCACAACTTAGTATACACAGAGATGGTGGAGAAGATAGATATGGAGACGAATTCACATACGACATCGTACAAAGTCTCATGGTTGCAGAAAGGTCATCAGGTAATAGTTACTCAATAATGCTTGGTTAATTTTAAAATAGGAGGATATAGGGATGAGATCCTGTGTGATTTAATTCCTATGGATGTTTGTCATGTTTTGTTGGGAAGACCATGGAAATATGATAGTAATGTTATTCATGATGGGAGAAGATATACACACACCTTAGAGAAAAATGGTAGGACACACATGTTGCTAACAATTGAGGAAAAGAAGGTGAAAGAGGAAGCCAATGTGAATATACTTCTCATGAGTGGGAAGGAACTTCTGAATGAGGTAAATATGGAATAGGAGATGCAGTTTGTTGTAGTAAGGAAACCAAGGTTCATTGTTACCAGTACTTCATTGGAATATTTGCCCGAGGAAGTTAAGGAGCTACTAGAGAAATTTGTTGATAATGTAGTGGATGAGTTGAAAAAATCATTGCCACCTATGAGGAGCATCAATCATCATATTGACTTGATACCATGGGAAAGCCTACCGAATAAAGAAGCATACAGATTGATGCCTCAAGATAATGAGGAGGTGAAGAGACAGGTTCAAGATCTTTTAGATAAAGTATTGGTCAGAGAAAGTTTGAGTCCATGTGCAGTACCAACTGTACTAAGTCCAAATAAGGATGGAGGATGGAGAATGTGTACAGACTCAAGATCCATAAATAATATTACCATCAGATACATATTTCCATTACCAAGGATGGATGACTTGATGGATTGCTTAAGTGGAGCAAACTATTTTTCAAAAATAGATTTGAAAAGTGGATATCACCAAATCAGGATGAGAGAAGGTGATGAGTGGAAAACAACATTCAAGATGAATGAGGGGTTATATGAATGGCTTGTTATGCCATTTGGATTAAAAAATGGCCCGAGAACTTTTATGAGGCTAATGAATGAAGTATTAAAGGATTTCATTGTTAAGTTAATGATTGTGTATCTATATGATATACTGGTGTTTAACAAAAGTAAAGAGGAACACTTAAGACATTTAGCATTGGTGATGGGGAGGATGCAACAAGAGAAGTTGTTAATCAGTTTGAAAAATTCCTCTTTATTCAAGACAGAAATCATATATTTGGTTTTTGTTATTTCTTCAAATGAGTTGAAGATGGATCCTGAAAAGGTGAAATCAATCAAAGAATGTTCATCGCCAAAGAATATATTTGAGGTAAGAAGCTTCCATGGGTTAGCAAGTTTTTATCAGAAGTTCATCAAGAATTTTAGCAAGATTAGTGATCAGATGATGGATACAGTAAATAAAAGACACGCGTCTTTCAAATGGATAGAGGAGGCTGAGAGGAGATTCAACATATTGAAGGAGAAGATAATTGAGCAAACGATTTTGGTTCTACTAGATTTTGGAAATACGTTTCAGGTAAGGTGTGATGAAAGTGGAATTGTAATTGGAGCGGTCTTAAGCCAATACAACAGACCTGTTGCATATTTCAATGAGAAGTTGAATGAAGCTAAACAAAAGTACTCCACATATGACAAGGAGTTCTATGCCATAATACAAGCATTGAAGAAATGGAGACATTATCTCGTACCAAAGGAGTTTGTTTTGTATAGAGACAATCACGCTTTGAAATTCATAACCAGACATGAGAAAGTAAACCAAAAATATGCTAAGTGGATAGAGTTTATGAAAAATTTCACTTTAGTCATTAAACATATTTCTGGAAATGCTAACAAAGTTGATGATGCATTGAGCAGGAGGATTTTAATTCTGCGGGAATTTCAAATCAAAACCTTGGGGTTCGATTACCTTAAGGAAATGTATCACAGTGATCCAGACTTTGGAGAAGCATATGAATAATGTGTGAATCCTGTGCTCAGAGACAAAAGACAATGGGTCAAATATCTGATTCAAGATGGGTTAGTGTTCAAAGGATTCCAGTTGTGCATACCCAAATGCTCAATGAGAGAGAATTTTCTTAAGGAAAAGTATAGCGGAGATCTAGCCGGACACTTTGGCCATGACAAAACATTTTCTCAAGTAGCCAGTTCATATTGTTGGACAGGTATGAGAGTGGAGGTGAAGAAATATGTGAACAATTGTAGGATTTGTCCAAGGGGAAGAAACAAAACACTGGATTGTATCAGTCATTGCCTATTCCAAAGAGGCCTTGGGATGCGACACACATGGATTTTGTGTTGGGATTGCCAAGAAAAAAAAGAAGAAATGATTCCATATTTATGGTGGTGGACAGGTTTCCGAAGATGGCACATAGAACTTTTGAGTTATAAATGTCTTTAAATATTTGAAGGATGAACCATCATGAAAGGTTTATGGGGGAATGTATTTCGTTTTATGGATCAAATTGCAATACATATTGGGATCATGTGCTCTTATCTGTCTAACACAACATTTATTGTAATAGGAGTTGAGTAGTTGATAGCTTTTAATTCCATTTAAGGTAGCATAGAGTAGTTGGAGGGAATGCTCGAAGATAAACTCTTTTTATAACACTTAGTATTATCTCCTAGAGGGGGTTGTTGTCGTTGTCCCTGTTTTTGTTAGTTGTTGATGATAGTTGTTGTCCCCTTTTTATAATTGTTGTTTCTACAGATAGAGGAGAACGAAGCAATAGATGAATCTATCTTGTATAGGTCAAGGAGATATTGTCCCAAATATGTGTATGGGTGTATCTATCTAAATGAATGTAGAGTTTTATGTTATTTTCAAATTCTCTATTATTTTTGTTCTTGAATCCATGACTGCATTTGCTTTGTTGAATGTATGAGTCATTTGTGTGAGATAGAAAAGTTCCAAATGGGTTCTCTTTAGTGAGAGAGTGAAAGGTGTGCATAGTGTCTGCAAGGAGTGCGTGACTAAGTCTGCTTCGACTCGAAAGCTTAGAAGAGATAGTGGAACTTATATGTATGCAAGGAGTGAAGAATAGAGTTTTCAGAATCGAAGGCTCAGGAAGGATAGTGTGATTAAGTTACAAGAGATAGAAGCGATTGGAGAACAGTCTCAAGGAATGTGAAATAATTCACAAAGGAGCGAGAGTGGATGAAATTCTATTGCAAGGTGTGCACCGGCCAAGAATTCGACTAAGGGTTGAAGATATTGTTCAGAGGAACAAAGGAGGACCAGATAAGTTAAGATTAGAAGGGAGAGCGATGGAAATATTCAAGGAAAGGAATCCTTGAACTTCTCGTAAAGGCCTATGCGCAAGATTCGTTCTCAGAAGGAGAAGAACGATCCCAGACCGTTAGATCTGGTGAGTTGCGAGGAGGGGAACTGTAAAGTGTTTCGATACTTCAGAGTTAGAAAAGTGGGAACTTAATGAAGACCATGTCATGAATTCCAAATTGGAAATTTAATCCCAAACATTGATCATAAGAGGGTACGTGGCAATGGGATCCAAGAATTCAAAAATCGGGAGATTGGAAGTTGAGAGTGAAAAGGCCTAGAGTTTTGCGGGGTTGTGAAGTCCGAACCATTGTGGTGCCGGTGTATCTGAGGAGATGCATGGTGTGAGTTTGGAGAATAGGGGCTGAGTTCTTTAGGAAGGAGTGAAGAAAAGGATTCGTGATATCCCCAAAGTCTGAACCGCGAAGGAGGTATACCCACGGTCACAACCGCGGTCACTTGCGGAAAAGCCTGTGTGTGTGGGTAATATAGTTTTGTGTGCCCGCAGGGACCCAAGGAGTCGTTCCAACTCAGGAATTCAAATGATCCAATACCAAGAGGTCAAGAATACCTTTGGAGGGAAGGGGGTTTGCACCACACTCCTTGTAGAGTTATGCATGAAATCTTTTGCGACTATGATCGGCTTGAAAACTTCCCAGGTTCTCAATTCCCCTGCATCCTTTAGTGGAATTTAATTTTCCCTCTTGGAAACTTAAAACCTTTTCTCCTGAGCTTTGTAATATGAACTTACAATATCCTTGGCACACTACCTGCACTCGACTCAGATTTTTATGACTTCTCCCTTAGAATTCCTGAAGGTTTTAAGGCATCCCCTTTCCTCTATCGATGCACTCCTGCAAATCCTTCTTTCTTCAGAGTGTTTAGAAACCCTGGGGTTTTCTTATGGATTCCAACACTTCAGAATGTGTTGCTCTTGTATGCTCTCATACTTTCTTTATGCCCTCCTAGCAGAGTGTTCTAGAGTGTTCATTAACTCTGAACTATGTTTCCTCCTACATAGTATTTCTTTCCAAGGTATCCAACCACCTTGAAATTCCTCACTGAGTCTATGAATTACCCTGGTGTGCCCTCTTGACATCTTCTCTTCGGAATCCATTGAGTTTAGACCCACATTCTTTGCATCGACTCATAGAGTTTCCACCCTCTGTCTCACACTCCTTGCACTTAGCCTAGAGAACTAGATTTAATTCAACACACTTACAGATAGAAAACTGTATCTCTATCCATGCACATGATTTCTAACATTCATATACAACTCAAATGCACACTAACGACATTCACACCAAAATAACCGTTACACAGAAAATGATAACAGGAAAAACTGGTATTTTCTATTAATGGCAGAATTTTCATTACAATATGGGAGTTTGAGCCACAACTGAGTCTTGACTCTCTCTGTTTCTCTCCCTATATTCTATGCATCTCTTCTCACTTGCAGTGTATCTCCTATATCCTAGCAACAATGCAAGAGTCTATACAAAAGGGGCTCGATGAGCTTCCCTGCAAAACTAATCTAGTGGTGTCTAATCACCATTCAAAAGCATCTAACTACCGAGGCATATTACAATGATGGAAATCCGATTTGAATCTGATGCAGATCCCTTCTACTTTCAACCACTTAATGGCAACCTTATCTCTAGCTTGTGAAAATCCATAACTTGGCTCTTCCAGCTTGTCAACATTAAATCCCATATCATGCTTAGATTCTCAGAGGAAAAATGGGAGGGCGATGCCTCTCACTTCCTTGAATGCACACCACTCATGCTAATCAATTGGCACGTGATGAGGTGAAGTGATGCTCTTGCATCATACTCCACGGCTACGGAAAAAAAACATGAGCTGCTACTCATGAGATTTCTATCTCTGCTGAAATCTTCCTGGATCCCAAACTTTCTCCTGGAGCTGTCTTTTGGCTCCTTTGATTTGATGCTGATTTTTCTCCTGCATCTCCCCTGCTGCTCGTGAAGGTTCCTTTTTGTCTAGATTTCCCTTTCTGATTGCTTCTATTGCTGACCCCAACATAAGTCTCCTTATCTCCTCAATCGCCTTGTCCAACTGCTCCATTAGTTGGATATTCTTTTGCAAACTGGCTTGTTGCACTTGCTCCTTGTCAATGGGTAGATCACATTGATCTCCCATGTTATGTCCTTCATCTCTTGTGGTCTTATATTTCCACTTTGTTGTAGCTTCCACTCCTGTAGGCTTCTCATCACTGAGCTATTTCTCAGCTTCTCCCTTCGACAGATTTTACTCTGTCAGGTTTTCTTGTGCTGGTTCAACTCCATCTTCCTCCAGCTATAACTTGTACTGGTATGCCTCCTCTGGCATGGCTATCCCTTGGCCACCACCTTCTGGTTTTGGGTTTTCCAACCAATCCTATAACACCTTTAAATCCATTTCCCACTGAGTGAGTAACTCAACTGGGTGTTCACCTTCTGTTGGGACAAACTTCAGTATCTATTCCTCCTCCTCCATGACAGTCTCAACACTCTCTCTTTCTGTCGCATATGCAACATCTGTGCTGGCCTCTCCCCAGATTATTGGTAGGAATATATTGACTCCTCCAATAATCATAATTCTCCTCTAATCCTTCTCCAATATGATGAAAGTTTCCAACTTGTCATCATATTCATTCATGCAGCTTGCAGTTCCGCATGAATCTTCATATGGATGAGACCCTTCTTTCGCCTCTTCTTCATCTGTCAACACCCCTTTCTGACATGAACTCTCAGCTAATATCATTTCACCACCCTTTCCCACTTGGAAACTTAGGATGTCTCCTCTTCCCTTCTGGCAATCTACGAGATCAACTTACCCCTTTTTCTCACCCACCTGACATTCTACGAGACCTCTTCCAGATCTCTTTCCCTAGACATTGAGTTTTTCGACATAACTCAATCACCTCCTCAACACTTTTTGTTTCTTTCGTGCCAACAACTTCCGAACATGCCACTTAGTTGTCCCTTTCAAAGGCCACTCGTACCTCTAGTGCAACTTTTCTTCCTGCTACATTTTAAATGCTAGCTTCTCCATCTCTGCCTAGATTTCACTGAGATCCTTGTCCATCTCTGCCCAGATTTCACTGAGCTCCTTGTCCATCTCCTTCTCTTCCATGCTCCTGACCTTCAATGACCATGGTGCTTCATCGACACCCCACCTAGATATTTATAATCCGCTTCACACCTTGAAACAGTCTTAACAGAGTATCACACTCTATCTCCCTTGACTATAAAAGTCAATTTTGTATTAGCTTTGATACCACTTTTGGTGCAGACCTCCCCCTCAAAATACATCCAGAGGGCTACTTGACCTCCCAGTCTAGGATCATTCACATCACTGAGACAAATGGCTCATCAGACTCCTAATGGGAACCAGTTTAACTTGACATAGGCCCTTCCACCTTTTCAACGCAGGTTGTGTACCCTCTCCTTAGAACTCTTCAAATCTTAATGCCAACAGGCACTAGATATCTATGCTAGGCTCCCCCTTTGATGTGACCATGGACTACGACCATGGGCCAGCTCCCTTCACGACTCCATTAATTGGAAATTTCATGAGTTTCTTGCTTCCTTTTTCTCGATTCCTGAATCGGTGAATTCCCCAGGACCAAATCTACAGTCCACATTCTTCTCGCGAACAACAACTGAGATCAAATAATGACTTCAGAATTCGCAAGTCTATACTTATCCCAACTCTTTCCTTCCTGATTTGCAAATCAGTGAAGTATTGAATTCATGCTAGGTGTCCTATCTAAATGGACGGGCAGGATTGCTTCGGCTCCCATCTCTTCAGGTATTCTCTCCTTGTCTTTCCTCTGAAGGGTTCTTCCTCTGAAATCTGTGGATATCTTCCATGTTCCCTTCCCAGTACCAACGAATAGGATCAAATTTTTCTTTGAGACCCTGTGAAGATCTTTGGTTCTTCACAAGTCATCGACCACCCTTGCACCCTTAGCACAATTTTCTCCTCAAGACTTAAGTTGTTCTCAAACTTATTCTTCACTCCTTGTAGAGTTCTGTGCGAAATATTGTGTGACTTTGCTTGACTTGAAAACTTCCTAAGTTCCCAATTCCCCTACATCCTTCAGTGAACTTTCTCTTTCCCTCCTAGTAGCTTAACTCCCTTCCTCTTGAGATTTGTAATATGAACTTACAATATCCTTGACACACTCCTTGCGCTCGAATTATCTTTCAAAGGCTTCTCCCTTAGCCATCTTGAAGGTTTTAAGGCATCTCCTTTCCTCTATCGATGCACTCTTGCAAATACTTCTTTCCTCAGAGTGTTCAACAACCCTGGGGTTTTCTTATGGATTAGAACACTTCAGAATGTGTTTCTCTTGTATGCTCTCGTACTTTCTCTATGTCCTCTTGGCAGAGTGTTCCAGAATGTTCAGTAACTCTGAACTGTGTTTCCTCCTACACAATCTTTCTTTCCAAGGTATCCAACGACCTTGAAATTCCCCACTGAGTATGTGAATTACCCTGGTGTGCCCTCCTGATAGCTTCTCTTCTGATTCCACTAAGTTCATACATGCACTCTTTGTGTCGGCTCACAGATTTTCCACCCTTTGTCACACACTCCTTGCACTTATCCTAGAGAACCAGACTTAATTCAACACACTTACAAATATAAAATCGTATCTCTATCCATCCAGACAATTTATAACATTTATCTACAACTGAAATGCATACAAGCGACATTCACATCAAAATACCCATTACACAGAAATTGATAACAGGAAAAATTGTAATTTTCTATTAATGGCAGAATGTTCATTACAATATGGGAGTTTGAGCTACAACTGAGTCTCGAATCTCTTTGTTTCTCTCCCTATATTCTATGCATCTCTTCTCACCTACATTGTCTCTCCTATCTCCTGGAAACAATACAAGAGTATATATAAAAGGGGCTCAGTGAGATTCCCTGCAAAAACTAATTTAATGTTGTATAATCACCATTCAAAAGCAACTAACTACCGAGGCAGATTACAATGATGGAAATCTTATCTGAATCGGATGCATATACCTTCTACCATCAACCACTTAATGGCGAACTTATCTCCAGCTTGTGCGAAGGCACAACTAGGCTCTTCCAACTTGTCAACATTAAATTCCCTGATCATGCTTAGATTCTCAGAGGAAAAATGGGAGGGCAATGCCTCTCCCTTCCTTGAATGCAAACCACTCGTGCTAATCCGTTGGCGCGTGCTGAGGTGAAGCGATGTTCCTACATCATCGGTTATGGTCGTGACATTGCCACATTGGGAAATGTACTAATGTGGTTGTTTGTCACATTATGGCATTGGAATAGGTTTAACACATTGTTGATCTATTAATTAATGTACTAATGTGGTTGTTTGTCACATTATGGATCTATTAATTATGGCATTGGAATAGGTTTGTCACATTGTGGATCTATTAATTATTGTACTAATGTTGTTTTTTGTCACATTAAGGCATTGGAATAGGTTTGACACATTCCAATAGTGGGTTATGTTCGTGACATTGCGACATTAGGAAAGGTTCATCTCATTGCAATGATGGTCTATATATGTCGCATTACCACATTGGTTTGTGTATATCACATTGCAATAATGGGTTGTGATCATCACATTGCGATGTTTGAAACTGTTTTTCACATTTTGATGTCAAGATATGTGCATCGCATTGCTATGTGAAGATAGGTTCATCACATTGCGAAAATAGGACAATGTTCATCACTTTTCAACGTATGTTTATGGTCATGAAGTTGCGACATTACTATTCATATTGTGACAACAAGGCAATGTTCGTCACATTATGATGTTCATTAATGTTTGTCGCATTGCGACTTTACTATTTACATTGTGACAAAATGTCTTTGTTCATCACATTGCGATGTTTTTTTATGTTCAACGCATTGTGACATTATTATTTTTGATAGATTACAATTATATTATGTTTTCCATAGTGAGATGTTACTATGTTATTCACATTTCAAGATTACTAGGTTCATCATGTTGTAACATCCATTTTTGTTTATGACATGACAACGTGAGTTTGTTTTTGCAATGTAGGGTTTTTTTTTTTACATTATGGCATTGTTGATAGTAAATTATGTTTGTGACATTGTGGCATTCAAAAATTTATGTTTTCCATATTGCAAACATAAACGAAGGTAAAAATGTATTAATAATCAATAAAGGAAGTACATTAACAAAGTATGAAAACATTAGTAAAGTAATACATTAATAATGTATCAATAAGTTGATGCAACAATACATTAATGTGCCAAAGTACTAATGTATAAATTAATTAATACACTAATAGTCTATTAATTAATGTGATTGTTTGTCACATTATGGTGTTGGAATAGGTTTGACACATTTGAACACAGGGTTATTTTCATGACATTGGGACATTGGGAAAGGTTCATCTCATTGTAATGTTCGTCTATATTTGTTGCATTGCCACATTGGTTTGTGTATATAACATTGCGACAATGGGTTGTGGTCGTCAATTTGTGATGTTTAAAAATGGTTTTCATATTGTGATGTCACAATATATGCCTAACATTTCTACGTGAATATATATTCGTCACATTGTAACGACATGACAATGTTTGTCAAGTTGCAACGTTTGTTTATGTTCGTCACATGATGAACATAAACAAATGTTGCAACTTGACAACGTGACAAACATAAACAAACGTCGCAACTTGACATTCACATTCCTACATCCATTTATGTTTGTCACATTGCGAGGTTACTATTCACATTGTGACAAAAGGGCTTTGTTAGTCATATTGTGATGTTTGTTTATGTTCAACATGTCACTATTTTAGATAGATTGCAATGATACTATGTTCGACACAGTGGGATGTTACTATGTTCATCACATTGCAACATTACTATGTTTGTCATGTTGTAACGTCCATTTTTTTTCATGACATCATAAGGTTTTGATTCACAACATAGTTTTTTTTTTCTCACATTATGGCATTGGAATAGGTTTGTCACATTTCAAAAGTGGTGTATTTTTGTCACATTGTGACATTTGGAATTCTTTGTCTCATTGAAATGTTGGTCTATGTTTGTCAAGTTGCCACATTGGTTTGTGTACATCACATGGTGACAATGCATTGTGGTCATCACATTGCGACATTTGGAAATATTTGTTACATTGTGACGTCATGATATGTGTGTGCATCTCAATGGGAGGATATGCTTGTCACATTGTGACAACAGGGCAATGTTAATCACATTGCGACGTTCGTTTATGTTCATCACATTGTGAGTCACTATGTTTGGAATATTGAAACATCACTATGTTAATCACAGTGGGACATTATTATGTTTTTCACATTGCAACTTTACTATGTTTGTCACATTGGGACATTATTATGTTTGTCACATTGCAACATTACTATGATCATCAGATTGTAACGTCTGGTTTTGTTCGTTAGATTGCAACATTAGGTTATGTTTTTTTGCATGACAAGGTTGGTTTGTGTTTGATACATTACAAAAATGAAGATATGGCCAAGTTTTCATACCATGGAATTTTCTTTTTATATATTAGTTTTTCTTATTTTATAATGAAATAAAGTTTTCATCAAATTTTTTTTTTTTTTATATTAGAGTCTTTAATAAAGATATGAAAGATGTTTTTATATTTTTACAAATATAAAATATGTGTATGTCAATAAAAATATGTTATTTAAATAATTTAATTTGAATTAAAAAGTATTTGTACTTTATATGTTAGTATTCTCAATATTATTTGTACTTTATTTTATAATAAATAATTTTTTCATCAAATATTATAATTTTTGATGATGATGATGATGATGATGATGATGATGATGATGATGATGATGATGATGATGATGATGATGATGATGATGATGATGATGATGATGATGATGATGATGATGATG
>SNQJ01S0001997.1:105796-116538 GCA_010110895.2 Picea sitchensis | reverse complement strand
TTTTAGGAATAATAATAAAATATTATTCCAGGGCTAAGCCCCCTAGGCTTAGCCCCTAGGCTCATCACTCAGCCCCTTTCCCACCTTCCATCCCCTAGTCCCTTGCCCACTCTCTGGACGCTCAGTCCCCCTTCACTCTTTCATCGTGGACGGTCTGCACTGGTGGCATTTATATTTTATTAGTTGACCTGCATACATACAAGTATATCAACAGGCTCCTGGCCTTCAACACTTAGGCTCCTCGGCCTAACAAAACTCATAAGCCTACAGCTTATAGGAACTCGGCTCACGAGCCTATAACACATATGTACAATTTGTTTCATACATCAGGTTTATAAAGGGCTCGGCCTTGGGGACATTACACTATCGCTCGGATGAGTTCGAAAACAAAGATGGACATTCCATCTTATGAAGGGAGTCTAGATGCGGAAGAGCTGCTGGACTGGATTAGAGCTCTTGATACTTACTTCGATTATGAGGATATCGAAGATGATAAGAAGGTCAGGCATGCCGTCACAAGATTAAAGGGACATGCAGCCTTGTGGTGGGATGAACTACAAGTTGATAGGTGTTGCCAAGGCAAGAAGAAGATTAAGAGCTGCCACAGGATGATTGCAAAGATGAAGGCGAAATTCATCCCAAGGGATTATCAAATCACACTGTTCAGGAGGATGCAGAATCTGAGACAGAAGCTGATGACAGTGAAGGAGTATACTGAGGAATTTTATAGGTTGAATATCAGGGCAGGTCATCGCGAAAGCAATGACGAAAAGGTGGCCAGGTATATGAATGGCCTAAGGTATGAAATTCAAGATGAACTAAATTTGGCGACCATCCGAACTATGGAGGATGCATACCAATTGGCTCTGAAAGCTGAGGAGAAGCTGAGCCGTAAACAAAGTCAAAGGGGCAGAGGCAGAAATCAGCCCAAAGGAAAATCGGTTGCCCAAGATAAATACCAGAAGCCCAAGGATGACTGGAAGAAACCTCAGACTCAGACAGAGAGAGGTGGAAGTTCCCAGAGAGGGCGATATGCTGAGCAAAGAGAACAACATACTGAGAAGAGAGGAGGATATGCTGATAATAATAGGTTTCCTCGTACCAGAGGCAGAGGAAGAGGAAGAGGTGGAGTAATCACATGCTTCACATGTGGAAAGAATGGGCACAAGTCAGTTGATTGTCCCGATAGGAAGAAGGATGGAGGAGAAGCTCACATCACCGAGGCACAGAGGTGAGATGTTGAGGCAGAGTACGTTGAAGGCGAAAGATCGTTGGTGATGCGAAAATTCCTTTTGACGCTGGAGAAGGAGATGGAGAATCCATCACAGAGGAATAGTCTTTTTAGGACCGCTTGCAAGACCAAGGGTTGGGCGTGCAAGGTCATTGTGGACAGTGGAAGCACCGATAATCTCATTTCAACCAAGATGGTAGAAAAGCTGGAGCTGGAGACAACTGATCACCCGGAACCATACAAAGTCTCATGGCTACAGAAGGGACATCAGGTAAATGTCACTAAACAGTGCTTAGTTGACATTAAGATAGGAGGATATAATGATAATATTTTATGTGATGTTATTCCTATGGATGTTTGTCATTTATTGCTGGGTAGACCATGGCAATATGATAGAAGGGTAATTCATGATGGGAGGAAGAATACATATACCCTAGAAAAGAATGGGAGAACTCATATGTTGTGTCCAATTGAAGATAAAGAGGTGAAGCCGGAGGTAAACAACATAGTACTTCTCATGAGTGGGAAGGAAATTCTTACAAAAGTTAAGAAGAAGGAGGATCCACAATTCTTTGTGGTCAGAAAACCGAGAATTGTTCTAACTAGCACAAGAATGGATGATTTACCAGGAGAAGTTCAGGAACTGCTGGAAGAGTTCGTTGATATTGTAGTGGATGAACTACCTCGTTCGTTGCCACCGATGAGGAGCATGAGTCACCATATAGACCTCATACCAGGAGCTAGTCTGCCAAATAAAGCCGCGTACAGATTGACGCCACAGGAGAATGAAGAGGTTAAAAGACAGGCCCAGGAGTTGTTGGACAAAGGCTTGGTCAGGGAAAGCTTGAGTCTGTGTGTTGTTCCAACGGTACTCAGTCCGAAGAAAGACGAAGGCTGGAGGATGTGCACTGTTTCAAGGGAGATAAACAAGATAACTATCAGATATAGATTCCCATTACCAAGGATGGATGATCTGATGGATTGCTTAAGTGGAGCAAAAAAAATTTCAAAGATAGATTTGAAGAGTGGATATCATCAGATTCGTATGAGAGAAGGTGACGAATGGAAAACAACATTCAATACAAATGAAGGTTTGTATGAATGGCTTGTCATGCCGTTTGGTTTGATGAATGCACCGAGTACCTTTATGAGGTTGATGAATGAAGTCCTGAAGGAGTTCATCGGAAAAATTGTCATCGTGTATTTAGATGACATATTGGTTTTCAACAAGACAAAGGATGAACATTTGAAGCATTTGGCTGTTGTGATGAAGAAATTATAGCAGGAGAAGTTGTTGATAAACATGAAGAAATCCTCGTTTATGAAGACAGAGCTCATTTATTTGGGGTTTGTTATATCTGCAAACGAACTGAGGATGGATCTAGATAAGGTGGAGGTAATAAAAAATTGGCCATCAGTAAGAAATATTTTCGAGGTGAGGAGTTTCCATGGACTGGCTAGTTTCTACCAAAAATTCATCAGAAATTTCAGTGGAATTAGTGCAGCAATGATGGATACAGTGAAGAAAAGACATAAATCTTTTCACTGGATGGAAGAGGATGAGAAGAGTTTCAATTTACTGAAATGAAAGATTACAGAGCAACCAGTTCTGGTGTTGCCAGATTTTCAAAAGACATTCCAGGTGAAATCTAATGCAAGCGGAGTTGCAATTGGAGCGGTCTTGAGCCAGGAAGATAGGTCGATTGCATATTTCAGCGAGAAGCTGAATGAGGCAAAAGAAAATTATTCCACATATGATAAAGAATTCTATGCCATCATACAGGCATTGAAAAAATGGAGGCACTATTTGATTCCGAGAGAATTTATTTTATATAGTGATAACCATGCATTACAATTTGTGACTCAATGGGAAAAGTTGAATCAGAGGCATGTTAAGTGGGTTGAATACATGCAAAATTTCAGTTTTTTGATCAAACATATTTCTGGTACTGCTAACAAAGTTGTTGATTCTTTGAGCAGGAAATGTTTGTTGTTGCAGGAGTTCAAAGTCAGGACGTTAGGCTTTGATGATCTTAAGGACATGTATGCAGATGATTCAGACTTCAAGGAAGCTTATGAAGCAGCTGAGAATCCATTTCTCAAAGACAGAAGCCAGTGGATAGAGTATGTGATCCAGGACAGATTGTTGTTCAAAGGCAATCAACTGTGTATTCCAAATTGCTCCATGAGGGAGAACTTGTTGAAGGAGAAGCACAATGGAGGATTGGCAGGACATTTTGGCCATGATAAGACATTTGCAAAGCTGAGCGAGACATACTTTTGGCCAGGGATGCAGTCAGAAGTCAAGAAGTTTGTGGATAGATGCAGAAATTGCCAACATTCAAAAGGAAGGAAACATAATGTGGGTTTTTATCAACCATTGCCCATACTTGAGAGGCCGTGGGATGAAATTAGAATGGATTTTGTATTGGGATTGCCAAGGACGCAAAGGGGTGTTGATTCAATCTTTGTGGTAATTGACAGGTTTTCTAAGATGGCACACTTCATTCCATGCCAGAAGACCAACGATGTGACTCACATCACAAATTTGTTTTTCAAGGAGATTGTTCGACTTCATGGATTGCCGAAAAGCATAGTTTCAGACATGGACACAAAATTCATAGGGAATTTCTGGAGAACATTGTGGAAGAATCTAGGAACTAATTTGATGTTTAGTTCTTCTTATCATCCTCAGATGGATGGAAAAACATAAGTGGTCAACAGAAGTCTGGGAGATTTGTTGAGGAGCTTGGTGACAGAGCACCATAGTAGCTGGGATAACATATTACCGCAAGAAGAGTTTTCTTACAATGACTCATTAAATCAGAGCACTGGGAAAAGTCCATTTCAGGTTGTATATGGAATGCAACCGAGAGGAGTTTCTGAATTGAGGGATTCAGAACAGACTGCGACTAGAAGTGCTAGTGCAAGATAATTTGGTGAAGCAATGAAGGAACTTCACAGCCAGGTGAAGGAGTGACTGTCGAAGTCAAGTCAGGAGTACAAGCGCAGAGCGGATCAGCATCGGAGACAACTTCAGTTTGAAGTTGGTGATCTGGTTCTGGCACATTTGAGGAAGGAAAGGTTCCCGAGAGGAACATACAACAAGATGAAGATGAAGAAGATTGGGCCATGCAAGGTCTTGAAGAAAATGGGACAGAATGCTTATGAAATTGAGTTACCAGATGGCATTGGAATATCTCTGATATTTAATGTTTCGGACTTATATCCATATAGAGTTGATGAAGCAGGAGTAGAAGGTGATGATCAACCAGAGGTCCAGTGGAAGAAGCAGATGCCAGTCGCAAAGAAGCCACAGATGGAATAGATATTGAACAAACGAGTGGGGAAGAAAACCAGAAGGAAAGAATATTTTGAGTATTTGGTCAAATGGAAGGGACATCCAGTTGAAGATGCCAGCTGGGAGACTCAAGCAGAGATTCAGAAGCATGGACATACCGTGCAGGAGCTCATGGATAGGATCCCATGCAAATTTTCAAGTGAGGGAGTATGATGCAGGAGCATCCCTCACGATAAGCAAAACCAACGTGGAAGCAGAAGACAGCTGGAAGATGTCCAACGCAAGTTTTTGAATTTTTTAAATTTTCCCTTGAAGTTGACACGCAGAATATAAATGAGACCATTTATTTTAGGCACCTTGGTAAGGATGTAATCAGACCTCGAGCCATACACTCTCGTCTGAGATAGATAGAGGCATTTATAGTAGTAGTTGCAGGTAGATAGAATTGAATTCTTAGATTAGACAGTTTTTAGAGTGCAGGAGGGAAACCAGATATAGACACCCTCATTTGTATCATTGTAAGATGAGGCAAAAAGAGTTAGAAGAATTTAGAGCATAGGAGAATAGCAGAGAGCTGTAAAAGAACACCCATGTATAGATCTTGAATTAATAGAAGAAGTTGATTTAGATTCATGGTTGTTGTGTTACTCTCTGTGTATGTGTGTTGAATGCTCTAATGTTTCTCCCTGTTAGGCATTGTTGTTATACTGTGTGTATGATTTCATGTGTTAAGATAGAAGACTGAGAGGAGGAGAAGTGAGTTACGATTGTTTCTCTATCTGAGCCAGGAGATTCCTGCAAGGTGTGTAGTTGAATTCATCCGCAAGGAGTGCGTTGATGAAGGCCCAGTAGTTAAACTATTGTTCTCAAAGCTCTCAGAAGTGAAAGTGGGTTTCTAAAGCCGTGCAAGGAGTGTGCAGGATAAGTAAAGTCTCAGTTGTAAATCTGAGAAAAGGAGATCTAAGACTACTGCTGCAAGAAGTGCGCAGAGTCGAAAGGATTCAACACTTGGGAAGTTGTTGAGTGCTGAGCGCAAGGAGTGTGCGCAAGTTCCTCTAAAGAATCAGAGTGGGAAAAGCTTAGGAGGTATAGCACCTTCATGATATCATTAAAGGGGAACACAGGAGTTGTGCCGAGGAAGGTCCGAGCAGGAGATTTTTGTGCCAAGAAGTCCTCGAGAAGGGAGGAGAGGAATCGACTGTCAGGATTCGCAGAGGAAGATTGACGAAATCCTGTCAGCCATTAGATCTCAAGAAATTGTGTCGGGGTTAAGACCAAAGGAGCAGAGGAAGAACCTGGAAGAGACATTGGGATATTGGTGTCATCGGGTATTCACAGGGTAAGAATCGAAGACCTTGAAAGTCCTGAAATCCCGAAAAAGGATCATAGCCGTAGATCCCGGACGGGACACGTGTTAGCGATCCGGAGTGAGTCGGGGTTCGGAATTTCGGGGTTTTCGAAGACATAGAACTCTTGCATGTTGGAATTGTGATCCACAATTTTTCGACGGGAGTTTTGAACCGTCCATTGGCGAGGACGCGTGGCAGGAGATCCTGACGAGTCGGCGTTTGGAGCATCGGAGTTCCCAGAGGCAAGAAACTCTTGCGTGTAGGAATAGCGATCTGTGATTTCTCTATAGGATCAGAGTCGTTGATCTCAGCAAGGACACGTGGTGAGAGATCCCGGAGAGTCGGAGTTCGGGATATCGGGTTTTCAGGAGTCTTGAAACACTTGCAAAATGAAGTTGCGATACGCGATTTCCCAACATGGTCGGAGCCGTTGATTTGGGGGACATGTGTCCAAGGATCTGAAGGAGTCAGGGTTCAACATTTCGGGGTTTCCACATACAACGAAATCGTTTCACTAGAAATCGCGATTTCGCGATACCCGATAAGGCGATGAGGAAGTGGTGATGTGGAGGAGAGAGTTCACACATGCATCAAGGATTGGCATATCGGGATTCTCGGTGATGAGAAACTCACGACAAGAGAAGTTGTGAAATATCGAAACACGACGGTCCCATAGCCATAGCATTCAGTGGAGGACAGGTGTTAGAATGTCAATCCTTGAAGGGAGACAACGTCAGGTGGCATCGGGGATCGGATAATCGGATATCCTGAGAACGTAAGTTCCACGCATTCCAATTCTGCGAATTCTAAACTTCCGATAGGGGAAGGACCATGGTCTTGTGGACTAGCAGGTCACATGTGAAAAGGAGTTAGCCGGAGGAGCTAAGGAGTGCAGAGGTGCCATCAGAGATCGGGAATCGGGGATTTTCGAGGCAAGTTGTTCGCGACCTCGTAAGTACTGATTTCCCGACGGAAGCAAGGAACACGTGGGTGAATATTTCATTGGGTTTCGGGGAATTGGGAGACCCGAACCTGTGAGTGCAGGAATCACGATCACGCGAGGCCCGATTTCCCGATAGGACAACAGGAAACCCTAAAGAGCATCCTGTGGGTGTAGGAAAGTCCCGATAAGGGATTTGAAGAGCATTTTAGTTATTTGGGTCGTTGAAGGAGAAGGTCCTGTGGGAGTGGACGTGCCCTGGGTGGCGCATTTTCATCAAAGAAACTGAAACGCCAACCGATCAGGAATCATGAATCAGTTTTTCTAACTGATTCGTAACTGATGAATTAACTATGAGAGAGAACAGTAGCCCTCTGATCATATTCAAGTTTATTTACACTGTTGGATGAACTTTATTAATCTTGCCTTTAAATCAAATTTCAGTATTTTAGAATTCCTGTGGCCAAGTGTCTCGACACCTCATGTCATGATCTCCGAAGCTCTGATACAGAGCTTTTCTACGCTAGCTCCTTCCTCTATATGACCATGGCCATGACCAAGCGCTTATGCAAAAAGTGCTTTTCATGAATTCACATTTCGTGAGTCTGGAGATGAGGCATCTCGACTCTCCAAGTTGCGATCCCCGAAACCCCGAGATGGAGCTGAGATCAACGATCCACGATCTCAATGAATCTATGGTCCAGATCTCATCGTGAATTCACATCTCGCGATTCCTTCGATAGAGGTTCTTGACACTCCAAATTGCGATAGGCGAAACTTTGAAATGAAGCTTAGATCAATGGTCCAGACCACACCTTGATCTGATGGCTGTGATTAAATCACAATTTTTCATATCGTGATTTTGATGGATTTGTTTCTTACCTCTCCAAGTCGCGATAGGCGAAGCTCCGAGTTGGAGCTCAGATCAACAGTCCATAACACACCTTGATCTGACGGCTCAGATTAAATCGTGATTTTGCATATCGCGATTTCGATGGTTATGTTTCTTACCTCTCCATGTTGTGATAGGCGAAGCTCCGAGTTGAAGCTCAGATCAACGGTCTAGAGCACACCTTGATCTAATGGTTGGGATTAAATTGTGATTTCTCATATCGCAATTTTGATGGTTATGCTTCTTACCTCTCCAAGTCGCGATAGGTGAAGTTCCGAGATGGAGCTCAGATCAATGGTCCAAAACAAACTTCAAACTGGCGACTAAGATAGTTTCACAATTTTGCATATCACGAATTCAAGAGGATAGGGAACCCCGTTCCTTTGAATTTCTAGTCATCGACATGATGATCTTTCGCCACGTGTCCTGCTTGAAGATGGACGGTCCTCCTTCTTTCGGGAGTTTTTGAGACCGTTTCTCCTTGCACTTTAATGAACGTGTAGGTCCTTCACGATCCAATGATGATTGAATCTGATGCTCATATATGATGCCTGAGATCTGTCCTCCTCTTCTGCGCGTTATTCTTGTCTACTAACAGATCTGATGGTCCTCCTTCTTTCAGGAATTTTGAATGGGATCCAACAAACATAAATGCTTGTCTTCCCGAGCTTACTTTGTTCCGATTACTCTGATATTTCCATCGATGATCTGCCAATAGTCCTCTTCACTATCTCTTCTGAGCTTATTCAAATCTCGAATCTTCTCTGCAGCGTCTTCTCATAATTCCCATCTATTAATTTATGTACTCATGCCATCTTCATTGTTGTACTTGTCATCAATGACAAGTATACAAGCATGTGTTGTCTGTTAAATATTTTCCAACTTTCTCTCCCTTTGTCATTGATGGCAACACAAGCAACCACATGCATTCAGACTCTCCTCCCGGACTATTTTCTCCCCCTTTGACATCAATGTCAAAGAAGAAACATGCTCCCCTGAGTTGTTGCAAAACATACTCCCCCTGTCAACTATGAGAATCTTGGAAATACACCAGATATTCAATAAGTACTCCCCCTGACCAGGTGACAGATTAGACACAAGAAATTATAACCCCCAACTTTTGATGAAGATATCCAAAAGGGGTTGTTGCTAATGGTTTTGTAAGTATATCTGCAATATGTTCTATAGAAGGTATATAATTCAGTTGAACAATTTTGTTTGTAACTTGTTCTCTGAGAAAATGGTACTTTATTGGAATATGCTTAGTCTTGGAATGAAGAACATGATTCTTGGGGACACTAATGGCACTGGTGTTATCACAGTGAATTGGAATGAGATCAGTGTAAGTTACCTTCAAATCTGCAAGAGTTTGTATCATCCATAAAATTTGTGTGCAGCAAGTAGCAACAACAATGTATTCTTCCTCTGTAGTTTATAATGAAATGGATCCTTGCTTTTTACTAATCCATGCAGCTAATGAGTCACCCAGAAAGAATGCTCATCCACTGGTGCTTTTTCTCTCATCAATACAGTTTTCCCAATCTGCATCTGAATAAGCAGTTAACTGAAAATTTTGATTTCTGGGATACCATAAACCATAAGTCATTGTTCCCTTCAAGTATTTGAGTATCCTTTTTACAGCGACCAAATGAATTTTTTTAGGAGCATACTGATAACAGTCTACCATTCCAATAGCTTGCATTATATCAGGACAGGATGATGTGATGTACAGAAGATTGCATATCATAGAGAGATATTTCCTTTGATCAACATCCGATGAAACATCATTTTTACTAAGCTTGCAACCAACCACCATAGGTGTGCTAACTGGAGAGGAATCTTCCATCAGAAATTTATTCAACATATCTTTCAAATAATTTTCTTGAGAAATAAATATTCCTGCAGAACTTTGTTTTACTTGTAAGCCAAGAAAATATGTCAGTTCTCCTATCATGGACATTTCAAATTCTGTTTGCATAGAGTTAGAAAATCACTAGACAGATGATTCATTAGTACAACCAAAAACAATATCATCTACATAAACCAAAACAACTAGTAAATTATCACCTTCAGACTTAATGTAAAGGTTACTATCAACATTACCTTTCTTGAACACTTTTTCTTGTAAAAATTTGTCCAGTCTATAATACCAAGCTCATGGTGCTTGTTTTAGTCCATATAAGGCCTTCTTCAGCTTACAAACATAATTAGGATTATCTATCAATGAGAATCCTTCAGGTTGCTCCATATATACTTCTTTCTCTAGATCTCCATTAAGAAATGCTGACTTAACATCCATCTGATAAACTTTAAAGTTTTTATGACATGAATAAGTAAGAAACATTCTGATGGCTTCCAATCTTTCCACTGGTGCAAACGTTTTATCAAATTACTGACCTTCAACTTGTACATATCCTTTACAGACCAATATGGATTTATTTCTAACAACTTGCCCTTTTTCATTCATTTTATTCTTGAACGCCCATTTGGAACCTATTACATTCTTATCTTCAGGTCTAGGGACAAGCTCCCAGGTATTGTTCTTTTCAATTTGATCAAGCTCTTCATTCATTTCTCTAATCCAATCATCATCCTGGATAGCTTCCTCAAAAATTTTAGGTTCAATCATAGGTAAAAAGGAAACATGAGTTTGTTCTGAGTCTTTATTCAATTTCCTTCTTGTCTGAACTCCTTTATTTATATCCCCAATTATCTGATTTTCAGGATGATTCTTTCTAATAATTTTGAGAGGTGATTTTTCTTCTTTCTATTGATTTGTGTCAGTCTGAGTATTCGTATCTTCATCTGATTTAGATTCTTCCTTTTATGATTCTTGGACCTATTCATCTTCATCTTCAACTATATCTTCTATTCTTGGTTCAACATTGCTTACATTTCTGACTAGGATTTCTTCATCAACTTTTATATCTATACAATCAACTAGTTTATGCAGTCTCTTATTGTAGCATCTGTACCCTTTACTATTTGTAGCATAACCCAAAAATATACCTTCATCAGCCCGGTCATCA
>SNQJ01S0001997.1:62382-101544 GCA_010110895.2 Picea sitchensis | reverse complement strand
ATCATTCAACTGTGGACCATCTTGTTACCTTTAGGATCATTGCAGAGGAGTTCCACAATACTAAAACCAATCTTTTTTGTTGTTTTGTTGACTTTAGAAAAGATTTTGACATGGTTCCTAGGAAAAACCTTTGGAATAGGTTGAAAGAGATAAAAGTGTCTCTCGAGTTGAGGGCTGTTGCAATAAGGATGTATGATAACATTATTTCTAAGTTTAAAAACACTGAGGGATGGTCAAAAGAGGTCAACTTCAATATCAGAGTCAAACAAGGTTTTCCCTTGTCCCCTACCCTTTTTGGCATATACATTGACCTTTTATGTTCAACACATTGTGACGTTATTGTTTTTGATAGATTGCAATGATATTATGTTTTCCATAGTGAGATGTTACTATGTTATTCACATTGCAAGATTACTAGGTTCATCATGTTGTAGCATCCATTTTTGTTTATGACATGACAACGTGAGTTTTTTTTTTCAATGTAGGGTTTTTTTTGTTACATTATTGCATTATTGATAGTCAATTATGTTCATGACATTGTAGCATTCAGAGATTTATGTTTTTTGTATTGCAAACATAAATGAAGGTCAAAATGTATTAATAATCAATAAAGGAAGTAAATTAATAAAGTATGAAAACATTAGTAAAGTAATAATAAAGTAATACATTAATAATGTATCAATACGTTGATGCAACAATACATTAATGTGACAAAGTACTAATCTATAAATTAATTAATACATTAATGGTCTATTAATTAATGTGATTGTTTGTCACATTATGGTGTTGGAATAGTTTTGACACATTCCAACACGGGGTTATGTTCATGACAGTGGGACATTGGGAAAGGTTCATCTCATTGTAATGTTGGTCTATATTTGTTGCATTGCCACATTGGTTTGTGTATATCACAATGCGACAATGGGTTGTGGTCGTCAAATTGTGATGTTTAAAAACGTTTGTCAGATTGTGATGTCACAACATATGCCTAACATTTCTTCGTGAATATATATTTGTCACATTGTGATGACATGACAATGTTTGTCAAGTTGTGATGTTTGTTTATGTTTGTCACATTGTGACATTACTATTCAAATTCTGTCATTAGGTAATTTTTGTCACATTCCTACGTCCATTTATGTTTGTCACATTACAAGGTTACTATTCACATTTTGACAAAAGGGCTTTGTTAGTCATATTGTGATGTTTGTTTATGTTCAACATGTCACTATTTTAGACAGATTGCAACAATACTATGTTCGACGCGGTGGGATGTTACTATGTTTGTCACATTGCAACATTACTATGTTCGTCATGTTGTAACGTCCATTTTTTTTCATGACATCATAAGGTTTTGATTCACAACATAGGTTTTTTTTTTCTCACATTATGGCATTGAAATAGGTTTGTCACATTTCGAAAGTGGTGTATGTTTGTCACATTGTGACATTTGGAATTCTTTGTCTCATTGAAATGTTGGTCTATGTTTGTCAATTTGCCACATTATTTTGTGTACATCATAGGGTGACAATGCATTGTGGTCATCACATTGCGACGTTTGGAAATATTTGTTACATTGTGATGTCATGATATGTGTGTGACATCTCAATGGGAGGATATGCTTGTCACATTGCAACAAGAGGGCAATGTTAATCACATTGCAACATTCGTTTATGTTCCTCACATTGTGAGTCACTGTGTTTGGAATATTGCAACATTACTATGTTAATCATATTGGGACATTATTATGTTTCTCACATTGCAACTTTACTATGTT
This sequence comes from Picea sitchensis, assembly GCA_010110895.2. Lineage (NCBI taxonomy): Eukaryota > Viridiplantae > Streptophyta > Pinopsida > Pinales > Pinaceae > Picea > Picea sitchensis. The sequence continues at coordinate 99,767 of SNQJ01S0001997.1, read as the reverse complement.
TGTCACATTGAAACATTACTATGATCGTCGGATTGTAACGTCTGGTTTTGTTCTTTAGATTGCAACATTAGGTTATGTTTTTCTTATAACAAGGTTGGTTTGTGTTTGACACATTACAAAAATGAAGATATGGCCAAGTTTTCATACCATGGCATTTTTTTTTATATATTATTTTTTCTTATTTTATAATGAAATAAATTTTTCATTTTTTTTTATTTTTTATATTAGAGTCTTTAATAAAGATATGAAAGATGTTTATATATTTTTACAAATTTAAAACATGTTTATGTTAATCAAAATATGTTATTTAAATCATTTAATTTGATTTAAAAATTATTTGTACTTTGTATATTAGTATTCTCAATATTATTTGTACTTTATTTTATAATAAATAAATTTTTATTCAAACATTATAATTTTTTTATATAGATAAGAAGATGTTTATATATTTTAACAAATTTAAAATATGTTTATGTCAATCAAAATATAAATTAAAAATATTGTTATTTAAATAATTTAATTTGTATTAAAAAGTATTTACATTTTGTATATTAGTATTCTCATTATTATTTTGAACAATTTACTTTTAAATAAAGTAACAAAATAATTATATATAAGAGACGCCAAAACAATATCATACATAAGTATAAAAATAAAATAAATAAAAATAGTACAAATTTATAACCATAAAATAAAATTTTAAATATATTTATGAGAACCACTTAAATGATTTAAAACAAAATTTTAAATATATTAATCAAAATGATTTTAATATTTTTATTATATAAGTAAATTTAAAAAATAAAAAATAAAAAAGTTTATAAAAAAATCACAATTTATCTTAAAAAAATTAATTATATTTTTATATATTAACTTAAACATGTTTAAGTAGGTCCTTCCTCCTAAAATTAGAAAACTTAGATAATGTAAATATTTATAAATATGGATATGCAAATTTTTAAAATTATATAAAATATGGATATGTAGATTGTTAAAATTTACAAAATAGAGATATTAAAAATGTCATAGTGAAACTGGGAGTTGGTCAATTCATAAAACACCATGGGATGAAAGAGTGTCACCTTTGTAACACTAAGAAGGTTGAAGATGAAAAGCACTTTCTCTTAGATTGTCCAACCTATACCCATATTAAATCTCATTTTCAAAATATTGATCACACTACCAACCTTCCTAACCTCTTAACACAAAAAAATATGGTGATATTGGAAAGTTTCTCTTAATTCTTTTTGAGAACATAAACAAAATTCTAAAAAATCACAAGTAATCACTTACCCTCTTAAAGTCACCAATTAGGTCTTAATGGATGTTAATCATCATCATCATATGTGAAATAATATATTATATTATATAAAATTTAAACTATAGTATTATATAACATTAACTATATGTGAAATAATATAATGTATTATATAAATTTAAAACTATAATCATAAAAAAATTCATAATGTAAATAATAATAATTAATTATAAAATTTAATATAAAATTTAATATTAAAAGATAAATAAGATAATCATTATTAATTGTGTATTTATCAATTTAATGTATATTTTTAATTTATAAAAAATAAATAAAGATTAAATTTTTGAAAAGATAATTTTCACTAATTATATATATAGCCTGAGTGGGCCTGATGGTTAAGAACATGTGTTTCCTCTTAAGAAGTTACAGGTTCAAATCGCTAGGCGAAGTTGGTGTGTTGGCTTGGCTGTGACCTTAAAAATAGATTATTATTATTATTATTATAAAATTAGTTATTGTAAATTCAATTCAATTGTAGTATAATCATATTTATGTAAAATATTATATTTATATGTAATATGTTTTTTTATACAATAATTGTTATACTACCTATAACTATTAAATCTATTTTTAATATATAAAAAAATTATTTTTTACCAAAATATTTGTTAAATCTATTTTTTAATATATAAAAATTTAATTATTACCAAATATTTGTATTTGTATGATATTATATTATAAAATATTAATTGTATTAAAATATTTTTTTCTCTTTGGTTTTTACCTTTCTTACTCAACAATTTTTGTAGTTTCTCATTTCTCTGCGGTTTTTAGAAATTATTTTTGGATTTTTCAATGGGTTGAGCAATTTGACATCTAAAATGATGTGAGTCACTTGTTACTTTGATTCAATTTAACATAATTAAATATATATTTTTTATTTTTTTTTATTTTAAGTTTCATAAGTAAAAGTTGATTTGAGAGATAAAGTCAATCCATAATAATAATTGTTACATCTTTTTTCTCTTCTTTTCAATATGAGCACTCCACCACCTATTCCAAAACCTCATCCTAACAAAGGGAGGCCCCAAAATCACTCTAGATATCCTTTACATTATATGGAATCAGTAGAAAAAAAGAAGAGAAGAGAGAGATGCTAAAATCCAAATAGAGTTAGAAACATTATAAAAAAGGAGTAAAGAAAGAGATGTAAAATTCCAAATAAATCTAGAGGCAATGATTGATAAAAAAATTAAAGAAACCATTCAAACTCAAATAGAGGATAGATTATTAGGGTTCAAGAGTGAATTAGAGACAATGAAGGATATAATTCAAGAAATGGAAAAGCATAAAAAAAAATAACCCAAGAAGGAGGGGTTGAAGAAAATCACAACTTGAAAGATAGGATTAAAGAGATAGAAGCAAAACTAACCAACAATTTGACCCTCAGTAATATGGAAACAAAAATTGGATATCGAACCCATCAAAGAGGAAATGAATAAGCTAATCGAACTAGACCATGAGCGTAACAAAAGAGCCTTGAAACTCATAATTTTTTGTATAAAAGAACAACAAGAGGAGGATACACTAGCAATAGTAAAAGAAGAATTATAAAATAAATCACAAATTGATACAACTTACCTCATAGAAGAAAATAGGCTAGCAAAAATAATTGATCACAAAGATAGGTTGATCTGTGTCAAAGTAAGTTGTAATGACCATAAATATAGAATACTTAGTAAATCTCTGAGATTAAAAGGGTTAGGAATATTTATAATTGAAGACCTCATTCCTGAAGACCAAGATGAAGTAAGGAAGGAAGTTCAGAAGGTAAAAGAATCTAGGAAAGAAGGAAAATGGGAAATAATTAGAAATCGAAAAGTTATTGTTAGGGATAGAGACGAGAAGGATAATAATAAATATGAATTTGGGACACTCAGGATCCTTTTTTGGAATTGGCATGGCTTTCCATGGTGTAAAGGTCTTATGATAAGTTGGATCCCGAATGATATTGATATTATCTGTCTAGCTGAAACTTGGGAGCATGAGGAGTCTAAGGTCCCTAACATGGAAGGATTTGTCTTATGGTCGACATGGAACAAAAAATCCCACCATAGAGGGATAGGAGGCATAACTTGTTATATTAGAAAGTGATTTCTCCTCACATTCAACTTCATAAGATTGACCCTCTTAATCAATGCATTTGGATAGAAATTTCAGACACCAATGACTGCGTTGGTCAAGCTCTGTAGCTCTCAAGACCTAATAATTTGCAATGTTGTAATGAAGTGGTCAAACTCCAACCAGATGACCTATATTCATGGGATAGGTAGTATTGTTGTACATCATTTGATATCTAATATCCCTGTTTCCAACCAAATAACAACTTTTGACCTTTTAAATGACCATGAGCTTGACTCTGATCATAAACCTTTAACCCTAAATATAAAATTTTCAATGCATAGGAGCACCATTGAAGAGAATTATGATAATCAAAAGAATTTGCACTTTGGAAAAAGTAAAGTTGACATTTTCTTAAAGGATTTAAATAGTAAATTAAACCTCCTAACTTATAAGGACAACATTGAAGAACTCTATCATAATTTTGCAACTACCCTTTCCATTTCTATTAACAAATTTTCTTTTGAGGTGTCCTATAAAATGAATAATAGAACGGCCAACCCTTGGTATGATAAAGAATGTAAAATTTCTAGGAAATCCATCAGGGATGATTCTAGTGAGCCCTTAAAACTCGATAAGATCAATACATACAAATCTGTAATTAAAGGGAAAAAGATATACTATATCAATAAAAGGTAAGTGCAACTTTCACAAATATACAAGTTGGATCCTAATAAGTTTTGGAGCCAAATTCTAAAACACAATACTAAATAAAATAATAGGATGCCCTTAAGGGACTGGAATTCCTACCTTAAAAGTATTTACGAGTTCCCTAATTCCATGGACATCATTCCTATTGTCCCTACAAAGGAAGAATTTTTTTCTTTAGATGACATAGGGTTCGGGGTTAAGCGGCTCACAAATGGGAAAGCTAAGGAAATTGAAGGCTACCAAGCTGGAATTTTTAAAATCGAAGGATCAATCCTTATCCCGCACATACACAAGCTCTTCAATTTAGCATTCAAGGAGGGATTCCCTAAACCCTTGGTGCAAAGCCTCATTGTTCCTATTTTTAAAAATAGGGATTGAAACATTCCCTCTAATTATAGGACCATTATGATTAGCCCGATTTTAGCCAAGCTTTATGGAATTATTTTGGAAAAGAAGATTAGCCTTTGGCTAGAAAGTCACGGTAAAAGAGATAAAGGCTAGGCCGGGTTTAGGATATATCATTCAACTATGGACCATCTTGTTACCTTTAGGATCATTGCAGAGGAGTTCCACAATACTAAAACCAATCTTTTTTGTTGTTTTGTTGGCTTTAGAAAAGCTTTTGACATGGTTCCTAGGAAAAACCTTTGGAATAGGTTGGAAGAGATAAAAGTGCCTCTCGAGTTGAGGGCTTCTACAATAAGGATGTATGATAACATTGTTTCTAAGTTTAAAAAAACTGAGGGATGGTAAAAAGAGATCAACTGTAATATCATAGTCAAACAAGGTTGTCCCTTGTCCCCTACCCTTTTTGGCATATACATTGACCTTTTATGTTCAACACATTGTGATGTCATTATTTTTGATAGATTGCAATGATATTATGTTTTCCATAGTGAGATGTTACTATGTTATTCACATTGAAGGATTACTAGCTTCATCATGTTGTAACATCCCTTTTTGTTTATCACATGACAACGTGAGTTTTCTTTGGAATGTAGGGTGTTTTTTGTTACATTATGGCATTGTTGATAGTCAATTATGTTTGTTACATTGTAGCATTTAGAAATTTATGGTTTTCATATTGCAAACATAAACGAAGGTCAAAATGTATTAATAATCAATAAAGGAAGTAAATTAATAAAGTATGAAAACATTAGTAAAGTAATAATAAAGTAATACATTAATAATGTATCAATAAGTTGATGGAACAATACATTAATGTGCCAAAGTACTAATGTATAAATTAATTAATACATTAATGGTCTATTAATTAATGTGATTGTTTGTCACATTATGGTGTTGGAATAGGATTGACACATTCCAACACAGGGTTATGTTCATGGCATTGGGACATTGGGAAAGGTTCATCTCATTGTAATGTCGGTCTATATTTGTTGCATTGCCACATTGGTTTGTGTATATCACATTGCGACAATGGGTTATGGTTGTCAAATTGTGATGTTTAAACATGTTTGTCAGATTGTGATGTCACAATATATGCCTAACATTTCTACGTGAATATGTATTCGTCACATTGTGACGACATTATAATGTTTGTCAAGTTGCGACGTTTGTTTATGTTCGTCACGTTGTGACATTACTATTCATATTATGTGATTAGGCAATGTTCATCACATTCCTACATCCATTTATGTTTGTCACGTTGCGAGGTTACTATTCACATTGTGACAAAAGGGCTTTGTTAGTCATATTGTGATGTTTTTTTATGTTTAACACGTCACTATTTTAGACACAGAGCAACGATACTATGTTCGACGGAGTGGGATATTACTATGTTCGTCACATTGAAACATTACTATGTTCGTCATGTTGTAACGTCTATTTTTTTTCATGACATCATAGTGTTTTGATTCACAACATAGGTTTTTTTTTTCTCACATTATGGCATTGGAATAGGTTTGTCACATTTCGAAAGTGGTGTATGTTCATCACATTGCAACATTTGGAATTCTTCGTCTCATTGAAATGTTGGTCTATGTTTCTCAAGTTGCCACATTGGTTTGTGTACATCACATGGTGACAATGCATTGTGGTCATCACATTGCGACGTTTGGAAATATTTGTTACATTGTGATGTCATGATATGTGTGTGACATATCAATGGGAGGATATGCTTGTAACATTGCGACAACAGGGCAATGTTAATCACATTGCGAAGTTCGCTTATATTCATCACATTGTGAGTCACTGCATTTGGAAGATTGCAACATTACTATGTTAATCACATTGGCACATTATTATGTTTTTCACATTGCAACTTTACTATGTTTGTCACATTGGGACATTATTATGTTTGTGACATTGCAACATTACTATGATTTTCGGATTGTAACGTATGGTTTTGTTCGTTAGATTGCAACAACAGGTTATGTTTTTCACATGACAAGGTTGGTTTGTGTTTGACATGTTATCGCGTAATTTGTATTTTAGGTCACAGGCTACAGGATAGTGGACAAACTGGTGTCACAGGAACCTTCCCCACCCACTTTCACCTCAATGGGGAGGTCTTTCTGTTTAGGGAGGTTATCCCAGGGGAGACGTCCCCGGTAACCTAGGGTTTGAAGAGGCAAAGAATATAAGGTCAAGAAGTAAGGTTTTCCCTCCTCTCAGGTTACCACCGGTATCAGATAATTCGGCTAATCAACCAATAGAGAAGTGAAGTCCCTGTTGAGAACACCTGCCCGGAACAAGACAATAACAACACAATATGTATTAGGGTTACACCCCACCCTTCCTTGGATTACACCCAGTCATCAATTTGGACCTCCTTCGGCCATATTTTCCACCATTATTTCACACCTTAGAGATCACAGAACAATTGATACCAATAGAGATCAACCCTAACTACATGGAAAATTCATCCACTGATCAGATAGTGGACACAGAGGTCAAGGGCACTCACCATTAGAGGAGCCATCTTTATCGGGTTGTCAAGGTAGGGTAGCTCCTACACTAAGGAAAGTGGCTCAATAGGGGCCAAATTCAACAAAAGTTTCCTCACCTAATGGGGGAACTCAACGAAATGGATACCATTGCTTTATAAGGGGGGATAAATGATCCAAGTGGATATCGGTGGCCACACAGCCATTCCAACTCACTCCTCTTGACAATTTTTAGTTCAGCATGTTCTTCTGTAATTCTTTGTAATTGTCAGTTCTATACTTTTGGGTTTGTCTAAATCCCTACACAGTTTCTAGGTATATAATGGTTTCCGCCCACCTAGTCCAACTAGCTTATTTTGGAAGTTTTCATGTCAGTACATCTTTCTATACTTCTAGGGCCATTTTGGGGCCCTAAACAATGTTTTTTTACCTTGTCATAGTCAAACTGTAGACAAAGTTATAGTTTGATGGAATAATGTGTAGTTCTCTAAAATAATTTTCCAACGGGCTATCACGCGCTTAAAATGGAGGTCATATGAAAAAGTTACGGCCCCGGGAAGTTGAGGTACCAACTTACCCATCAATCCCACATAACTTTTGGTGTTTCATCTCCTAGGTTTAAATTTTTGAATGTCTAGGGTTTTGGCATTCATGAGTAATGTTAAAAATTCCTCTATAGCCTCATTGTAATCATTATGCTTAGACGAATGCACATAGAAATCCACATCTCTTCTCGGAGATAGCTACCACCATTCGAGCAAGTTGTTTCCAGTTCTGCAGTTTTATAGTTTCAACCTATTTTATTTATTCAATAGAAGGTATTGTTCACTAGATATATGTTGTTGTTATATGTATCTTTGTGTTATTGTATTCAGTCTATTATTCCTTTTGTTTCGCTCATAAATCTGGATCAGTATACAATAAGGTAAAACTCATTTAGTATGGCCCCTATTTCTTCATCTAGTAAGTGTCTCGGAATTCTTTTCATGTTGATCTTCCAACTAAATTTGGAATCCAATATTGTCAATGTTGATTTTCTCAAACCATATCATTATTCAACATTGTATTGTGTAGTGTGCCTCTTGAATCTACAATAATTATATATAGAAATAGACAACAAAAAAGGTAATATTTTTTTAAAACCATCTTCTCAATAATAAATGTCTTCATTATTTTTCATAATTATTCCATAGTCATCTTGCATACATGCTACTTACATATTCTCATATCATACCATCGAGCTATTTCAATGTATAAACTCAACAATTACTAAGATGTTTCATGCATCATCTAACTTTTTGTTTCATATCAAGTGGCATTTTGAGAAACCGAACATAAGATCTAAGTATGATAAATCTTCATGACAATATCTAAGCATGATCTTGACATGTTTTCATAATAAAAACCCATTTTCAATCTCATTTAGTTAAATTCCATTATGAAGAAACATGCACAATATCCGTTTAAGGTGTGCATATATAACATATTTCTTTCAATGCCTTTGGCTTACAAATGCATAAAATAATTTGTAATCAATCAAGTAACAAATCTAGAATTTCTCCACTCAACAATCAATTACCATTATCATTATGATAATCCTTATCTTCATAATACAAAGATATGAATCTAATTGAATAACATTATGCCCTCCATGTGGGATATTTACAATAGTTCCTAATTTCGAGTTAGATTCAAACAAATCACTATTAATGTTACCATCATTATCATAGTAGGTTGATAGGACTTAAAATGTAGGTTTGAGATTCATTGTTGTAATGGAGCTTGATTTAAACATGTACTTTATAAATTAGCAATCTTATCTTTTAATCCATTTCTCAAAGATAGACTTGATTTAAATATGTATTAGGGTTCCAAGGCGCTGAAATGGCAGGGCCCTAAAATCAAAACCCTAAGGGAAGGAGGCTCATTCCGATGTTGCTTAAGCAAGGCCTCATGCTCCTTCCTCTTTCTCTAAACACACTTGGAAAAATGGCTAGCTTTAAAGTACAGATCTAAGGGAGAAAAGTGTTGCAGGAACAAGGCTTTTCAAACCCTAGAAGGCTAAAACCTTAGGTGTAGACTTAACTAGGCCTAGGGCATCTCCTCTCTTCAACCTATAACTTTAATGCTAACTCAGAAAAAGGGAGATAAGTGTAGAAACGGCTAGGCTATATCTTCCTTTATCAATGGCTAAAATTATTTCTCAAGCATGGGGACATATAGAAATGACCTACTAGTGTGCTTGCTACCTAGGGTTTCAAGATTTAGCAATATAATAGAAATATAATAGCAAATGTAAGAAATTAAGCCTACAACCATTCACTTAAGAAGTTTTGCATGAAAAATTCACTTACATATCATGAAGAATGCATAATCAAACCCTAGTTGTAAACCTTCCATGACAGAAACACCATAAATGCCAAGAGAAATCCTCCAAGAAGAGTTGCGCCTCACTTCCAACACCAAAAATACCAAGCAAAAGGCTAAAAGATAGTCTCTCACAAGAGAGTGAGTTGTCTTTTCTTTAAAATGAGGAAAAACGTCCTCAATTTTTACCAATCCATGACCTTTCAATTAAAACATAGGTCATTAAAACAACCGACAAGGCTGACTACAAAATTTACACTGTTTTTGCATTAACTGCTAGAAAAATGACATAATATGAGCAAAAAGTGGGACGTCAAGCCCTTCTGAGGGAGACGTTGGCCCCTTTTGGGCATATCCAGCATCCAAAAGCCAGACGTTGGCCCTTTTAAGGCTCCTCCAAGATGCCACACGTGCCAAATAGCTCCATCACACTGCCACACGCTCAAGATAATGTTCTTCTCTGTTGGGTGAGGTCATGTCCATCAAAGGGAAAATGTTCCATCTGAAGTGGGTGATGCCCCCTAGGTCGGGCTCTACCAAAGTGTCCTGGGTGGAACATCCTTCTTTCTTCTCGTGCAAAGGCTCATCATAATGTTGTCCTATCTCTGTCATCCTAGCAACCATCTGATGGGATCTTCATCCCCATGGAGGTTCGAGCTAATCATATCCCCATGTGTACCGGTCCACTGGTACCTGTCCGTCGGGTATGGTCCTGCACATCAAAAACTTCGCCCTCCATGGGCTCATCAGTCCTTGGGATCATAGCAATGACAATCATATCTCATCATTAAATTTATCAAATACATGCATAAAACCCCTAGCATATCCTCTAATAACTCAAAGACATTACACTCATCTACTATACAAAGTTGAAGAAATAGACAGAACAACCTATTGGGTTGGTATCCATAAGAAGAGGAAAGTTTCCACAGAAGATTATTCAAGCCATGTTCATGAAGTGATATGGTCTAAGGATGTCCAGTCATAGTGAAGACCAGGGGTAGGTATTGTCCATGGGTGCCTTTGTAGGAGGTGATTTGTACCCGTCATGGATGCACTTTTTCCAAGCCCCTTTCTTGCTTTTATTCTTTATTTATTGCTTTTTCTTTTTTTTTACTTCAAGGTCTGACCAGAGGACACTGCCTTGGCAAGGTGACCAGAGCTGACAGTGTTACCCACTAGTATTATCGTAGAAATGATAAGGTTGGCTCGTGATGAGACCCCCTTTCCCTTGGCCATGCAACCAAAGGTCATTGCCCTGGTGTGTTGACCAGATAATGGCAATGTCATACTGCTAGATACCTATGAACATAATGGGTCGGCTCGTAATGAGACCTCCCATCCTCTTGGTTAGGTCTTGTTTTGTTATTTTTCTCTGGGTCCCTTTGTTTCTTATCGAGAGGCCTTTTATTGCCTTCTCGGGGATCCTTGGGCAAAGAATCTCTAGGTTTTATTTCCTATGGCTTTTATCTTTTACCAGCTGCTTTTACCCCCTGGGCCTTTAGCCCCTTCTTCCCACAGGACGAAGTGTAACCCCTCAAGTAGGTCATCCTAATGCCCAGACTAAGGGAATGGGATGGATGTATGGGAGATAAGATGTAAAGTGATAATATGGTGGGAGCGGACGATGGCTCTTCAAATCCCCCCTAGTGGCTAACCAAAACCCATGGATACAAGCTTGCTAGGGTACCCCGTTAATCCCCCCAACAATGGTCAAGTGGGTTAGTGTAAGATCCAAGTAGTTATCAGAAATGTAAGGAACCTGATGCATATATAAGAAAGTTATAACGATCAAACATGACACATACCATGATACCTGGACCAATTACCTCATGGAGCAAGAGTCTTCTCTGATACAAGTCCAAGTCGATGGTGATGGAAGTTGTTGCTTCTGACAGGACAAATCTGGCGAAGAAGAAGAAGGATGGGCCCTCCAGGGCCATGCTCAGGTCAATCATACTCTCGGTACTCCATGTCTAAGACCTGTGGGCCTCGAGACATGATTTCCTAGTTATCCCTAGAAAACGGGGATAACATGACACATTACAAAAATGAATTTATTGCCAAGTTTTCATACCATGGCATTTTATTTTTATATATTATCTTTTCTTATTTTATAATGAAATAAATTTTTCATCAAAATATTTTTTTTATATTAGAGTGTTTAATAAAGATATAAAAGATGTTTATATATTTTAACAAATTTAAAATATGTTTATGTCAATCAAAATATGTTATTTAAATAATTTAATTTGAATTAAAAAGTATTTGTAATTTGTATGTTAGTATCCTCAATATTATATTATTTGTACTTTATTTTATAATAAATAATTTTTTTTCATCAAATATTATAATTTTTGATAGAGATAGAAAGATGTTTATATATTTTAACAAATTTAAAATATGTTTATATCAATCAAAATATAAATTAAAAATATTATTATTTAAATAGTTTAATTTGAATTAAAAAATATTTGCATTTTGTATATTTATATTCTCATTATTATTTTAAACAAATTTAATTTTAAATAAAGTAACAAAATAATTATATATAAGAGATGTCAAAACAATATTATACATAAGCGTAAAAATAAAATAGGTATCATAAGTATAAAAATAAAATAAATAAAAATAGTAGACACATTTATAACCATAAAATAAAATTTTAAATATATTTATGATAACCATTTAAATGATTTTAAACAAAATTTTAAATATATTAATCAAAAAGATTTTAATACTTTTATTGTATAAGTAAATTTAAAAATAAATAAATATAAAAATTTATAAAAAAAAATATTTTAAATATATTAATCAAAAAGATTTTAATACTTTTATTGTATAAGTAAATTTAAAAATAAATAAATATAAAAAAAATATAAAAAAATCACAATTAAATGAACAATTTATCTTTAACAAATTCTAATTATTTTTTTATATATTAACCAAGACATGTTTAAGTAGGTCTTTCCTCTTAAAATTAAAAACTTAAAATTAAAAAACTTAGATAATGTAAATATTTATAAATATAGACCAGCAAAATTTTATATAACCACACGAAATCGCGTATCTAATCACACCCCTGCTAAGGCTCCCCGACCGAAGGGAGTAGTATTATATAACATTAACTATATGTGAAATAATATAATATATTTTATAAAATTAAAACTATAATAATAATCAATTTCATAATGTAAATAGTAATAATTAATTATAAAATTTTAATCATAATTATTAATTGTATATTTATTAATTTAATGTATATTTTGAATTTATAAAAAATAAATAAAGATTAAATTTTGTACTTTAATTACTTAGAATGAATATAAAATTGGTTATTCTAAATTCAATTAATTGTAGTATAATCATATTTATATAAAATATTATATTTATGTTTATATGTAATATATGTTTTTATACAATAATTTTTATATTACCTATATAACTATTAAATCTATTTTTAATATATAAAAAAATTAATTATTACCAAAATATTTGTTAAATCTATTTTTTAATATATAAAAATTTAATTATTACCAAATATTTGTATTTATATGATATTATATTATAAAATTTAATTTATAAAATATTAATTAATTATATTAAAACATTTTTTTTGGTTTTTATCTTTTTTACTTATAATAATTTTTGTAGTTTCTCTAGATTTCTTTTTTTTTTTCTTTTTTTTTTGAGTGAGTTACTTTTTACTTTAATTCAATTTAAGATATATATATATATATATTATTTTAAGTTTGATAAGTAAAAGTTGATTTGAGAGATAAAGTCAATCCATAATAATAATTGCTACATCTTTTTTTATCTTCTTTTCAATATGAGCACTCCACCACCTATTCCAAAAACTCATCCTAACAAGGGGAGGCCCCAAAATCACAATGAAGGATATAATTCAAGAAATGAAAAAACATACAAAAATAACCCAAGAAGGAGGGGTTGAAGAAAATCACAACTTGAAAGATAGGATTAAAGAGATAGAAGAAAAACTAACCAACAATTTGACCCTCAGTAATATGGAAAACAAATTGGATATCAAACCCATCAAAGAGGAAATGAATAAGTTAATTGAACTGGACCATGAGTGTAACAAAAGAGCCTTGAACCTCATAATTTTTTGTATAAAAGAACAACAAGAGGAGGATACACTAGCAATAGTAAAAGAAGAATTAAAAATAAATCATAAATGATACAACTTACCTCATAGAGCCAAAGAGGCTAGGAAAAATAATTGATCACAAAGATAGGTTGATCTGTGTCAAAGTAAGTTGTAATGACCATAAATATATCATACTTAGTAAATCTCCAAGCTTAAAAGGGTCACGAATATTTATAAATGAAGACCTCATTCTTGAAGACCAAGATGAATTAAGGAAAGAAGTTCAAAATGTGAAAGAAGTGTGGAAAGAAGGAAAATGGGAAATAATTAGAAATCAAAAAGTTATTGTTAGGGATAGAGACCAGAACGATAATAATAAATACGAATTTGGGACACTAGAGATCCTTTTTTGGAATTGGTGTGGCTTTCCATGGTGCAAAGGTCCTATGATAAGTTGGATCCCAAGTGATATTAATATTATCTGTCTAGCTGAAACTTGGGAGCATGAGGAGTCTAAGTTCCCTAACATGGAAGGATTTGTCTTGTGGTCAACATGGAACAAAGAATCCCACCATAGAGGGATAGGAGGCATAACTTGTTATATTAGAAAGAGATTTCTCCTCACATTGAACTTCATAAGATTGACCCTCTTAATCAATACATTTGGATAGAAATTTCAAACACCAATGCTAAGAAGATGTATATAACATTTTGTTATTTTGCACCTATTAATTCTACTTTTTATAAGAAAAATAATCTAGATAAAAATTGTCCCTATAATAATTTAGAACAAGAAATTTATAATTTGAAAAATGAAGGTAATATCCTCCTGCTAGGAGACTTTAATGCTAGGAATTTAACTAAACAAGATACTATTTTAAGTAATGACTCCAACCATAATCCTTTATGGCTATATGAGGACCTTGTTTGATCTAATAGCTACAAAAGAAGCCCGGAAGACCTAATTGAGAATTTGTTTGGTACTGTGTTGGTCAAGCTCTGGAGCTCTCAAGACCTAATAATTTGCAATGGAGTAATGAAGTGGCCAAACTCCAACCAGATGACATGTATTCATGGGCTATGTAGTAGTGTTGTAGATTATGTGATATCTGATATCCCTGTTTCCAACCAAATAACAACCTTTGACCTTTTAAATGACCATGAGCCTCACTCTAGTCATAAACCTTTAACCCTAACTCTACAATTTTCCATGCATAGGAGCACCATTGAAGAGAATTATGATAATCAAAGGAATTTGTGCTTTGACAAAAATAAAGTTGACATTTTCTTAAAGGATTTAAATAGTAAATTAAACCTCCTAACTTATAAGGACAACATTGAAGAACTCTATCATAATTTTACAAATACCCTTTCCACTTCTATTAACAAGTTCTCTTTCGAGGTGTGCTATAAAATGAATAATAGAACGACCGACCTTTGGTATGATAAAGAATGTAAAATTGCTAGGAAATCCATTAGGGATGTTTCTAATGAGCCCTTAAAACTTGATAAGATCAATACATACAAATCCCTAATTAAAAGGAAAAAAATATACTATATCAATAAAAGGTAAGAGAAACTTTCACAACAATACAAGTTGGATCCTAAGAAGTTCTCGAGCCAAATTCTAAAACACAATACTAAATAAAATAATAGGATTCCCTTAAGGGACTGGAATTCCTACCTTAAAAGTATTTACAAGTTCCCTAATTCCATGGACACGATTCCTATTGTCCCTACAAAGGAATATTTTTTTTCTTTAGATGACATAGAGTCCAAGGTTAAGCGGCTTACAAATGGGAAAGCTAAGGACATTGAAGGCTACCAAGATGAAATTTTTAAAATCGGAGGGCCAATCCTTATCCCTCACATACATAAGCTCTTCAATTTAACATTCAAGGAGGGTTTCCCTAAACCCTTAATGCAAAGCCTCATTGTTCCTATTTTTAAAAATGGGGATAGAAACATCCCCTCTAATTATAGGACCATTATGATTAGTCTGATTTTAGCCAAGCTTTATGGAATTATTTTGGAAAAGAAGATTAGCCTTTGGCTAGAAAGTCACGATAAAAGAGCTAAAGGTCAGGCTGAGTTTAGGATATATCATTCAACCGTGGACCATCTTGTTACCTTTAGGATCATTGCAGAGGAGTTCCACAATACTAAAACCAATCTTTTTGTTGTTTTGTTGACTTTAGAAAAGTGTTTGACATGGTTCCTTGGAAAAACCTTTGGAATAGGTTGGAAGAAATAAAAGTGTCTCTCGAGTTGAGGGTTGTTGCAATAAGGATGTAATATGGGTATGACTATTAATATTGATAAGACTAAGGTCATGATTATTAAATCCAATAAGACCCCTTATGCTACCTTTGTATATGACAACAACAACTTGGAGGAAGTGACTTCATACAAATATATTGGAATTGATATTCACCACAAGCTCAATTGGAATTATAGCATTGAGAAAATGACTATTGGGGGATGGAAAGCTTATTATGGCCTTGAAAACAATTGTAAATCAGCTGATCTTTGGAGTTGGGATAAGAAGAAACTCCTCTTTGAGACTCTTGTTACACCTATTATTCATTATGGTTGTGAAGTCTGGTGTTGTAGTATCTCTCGTGAATCTTGGAGAAAGATTGAGAAAATACAAAAAAAAATTATAACCTATAATCTCAAAATTATAGGAAATACTCCCTATCCCATCCTCCTCTTATAAACAAGCCTCTCCCCCATTGAGAGCATAGCTATGACTAGATACTTAATGTATAAGAACAAGTTAAACAACATGGAAGACAAGAGGCTACGTAAAATTGCTTCAAAATCAAATCATAACCACCATCGACTCAAGCGAGGATGGCATAAAGATGGCCGGTCTTGGCTAAACTATTGGGGAATCATTGAAGAAACCATTTTGCAGAATAAAGATACTATTAAAAAAAACGTCAAATAAAAATTTAGGGAAAAAATGTGGTGTGATAAAGCATTAGAGGAAAAAAGAAAATTAAGATATTATAAAGATGTAATCAAACATAATCTAGAAGATCAAAATTATCTATCTTTTCCCAAGTGTAAAGAAAAAAATAGGCATTACTAAGATAAGAACAAATTCTCACGATCTCCATAGTGAAACTAGGCATTGGTCAATTCCTAAAATGCCATGGGATGAAAGAGTGTGACACCTTTGTGACACTAAGAAGGTTGAAAATGAAAAGCACTTTCTCTTAGATTGTCAAGCCTATGCCCATATTAGATCTCATTTTCAAAATATTTATCACACTACCAACCGTCCTAACCTCTTAACTCAACAAAAGTATGGTGATCTTGGAAAGCTTCTCTTAATGCTTTTCGAGCACAGAAACAAAATTCTAAAGAATCACAAGTAATCACTTACCCTCTTAAGGTCCAATAGACCAAATTAGTGGACGTTAATCATCATCATCATATTAACATTATATTAATTATATATTTATAAAATAGCATTGTATTAATTATATATTTATAAAATATCGTTGTATTAATTATATTATAATATTGTATTAATGTTATAAAATATTATAACATTTAATTTATTAAATATTATATTTATAACATTTAATTTATAAAAAAAAAATAAAAAAATATATATATATAGATATATATAATTTATATGAAAATTTTAAAATATAATTAACGTTTAATTGAATGCTAATAATTCAAAAAGGTTCAAAGCCTTTTTAACTTAACTTAACATCATGTAAAGTGGAAACCCTGAAGTCTTTTTAATAGAACACACGAGGTAATAACACCGACTTTCAAATTAACTTAAATATGAAATTATTCAATCATTTATAAAACAATAAAATGATGAAAGTTTTTCTAATCACATAGAACTAAAGAACACTCTTTGAAGCATTGTGCACAATATCATGTGAAGCATTGCGCACAATATCCTATGTGTGTGGAGTTTGAAGTAACACAAAGTCAAGCGAGAGACACATGCATATGGTGCAGATTTTTGGTGTTTTGTGGGTACGTATGAGAATTTTTCCTATGGGCATTTGAGGTAGTACAGATTCAGAGACTGATGAATATGTATGCAAAGGAGCACACGAGCAAGGGAGTTTTCACAGACTGTTCAGGTTGTTTCAATTCCATGTATTATATTATGTTATTTGAATACAAAACCATACAATATTATTTCAGGATCGTCAGGTTCAAAAAGATCTGAGGTTAGACTATCTACATGAACGAAGTTTCAAAAACCATACTATATTATTTCACGATCGTTGGGCTCATAAAGATTCGAGGTCAGATTATCTACATGAACATAGTAGTGGGTAGAGGAAGCGAACGCGCCATCCTTCCATAAGGCACCATCCTTTCAGACCATGGACACCTACCATTCTAGTTAAATGGGAGCTGACATACAACTATGCATTTTATGGGAGTCGACATCCTTCCATAAGGCGCCATCCTTTCACACCCTAGATCCATGTTGCTCGCCTACAAATAAAAATCTAATCAATGAATCTGATAAATACATTCCCAATTCAAACTGTTAAGATCCTAAAATCTAAATTTCAAAATATTAATTCTTAAAAAAACCTAAAATCTAAATTTAAAAAAACTAAAACTTAAATTTCAAAACATTATTTTACATTATTACTTGCAGTGTGAGGTTGAAATAACAAATAAAACTAAGGGAGTTTATATAGGAAGTCAGTGTTTAAATAACCTAACCATTCACCCTGGGACAAAAACCTCTCATTCAACATAACTACGCCTCTTGTGTGTAAGAGAACATGGCCACTCTTATCCGTAGAAAAAATCCCTTCTAAATACTTGAAATGTGTCAATGATTCTAAATACTTGAAATGTGTCAATGAGGCGTTTGCATTAGGTTAATTGAAAGCCACACTAAAAATGGCATCCATCATTACCACAATGACACACCTTGAAACGTGTCACATGCCATTGCATTTTATAACCCTTCATATCATTACCACACCAACGTGCTTCACCTTCATAAAAACGTGGCAATGTGATCCCTTCCAAATACTTGAAACATGTTACATGCCATTGCATTTTACTACGCGTGAAATCTTTCATATCCCTATCGGGGTGCCATAATGAAATGTAACCACATAGATTTTTGTCCACTAAACTTGGCTTGGTAATTTCTTAATCCTGAAAAGTAAATTAAAAGGATGCATTTCTAAGTGCGAGGATGTTATAAAGATTAAATTTTATGCATTGATTTGAGTGTAATGGTTAGCCATAAAATTGGAATTTGTAATTAAAAAATGGATTAAACCATCCCTTCCAATAAAAGAGGCCTATAAATTTAAATATAAAATAATTATAAAATAATGATAAACTAAAATATATATCTTACAAAATAAAATAACCTTTAAAAATAAAATAACATAATAAAATTGAAAAATAAAATTCACTAGAAGAAAGTAGGTTTGACTCTAATTTTCTAACAAACATTTGGCAAAGGCCACACCTTCGAACGATGGATATGCTCAATACCATGTGGAGTGTGTCCGTTATCTCCTTTACTAACATTGGATCTGCTCAATACCACCATGTGAACTGTCTTCGTTCTCTACTTTCCACTTCAGGTCGTTTTTCCTTCCTTGCAAAAGTCTTGGAGCTGCACTATCATCACACTTATATCATCTTTAGATTCTCTGGCTACCGCTACTTCTACAAGCATTTTGCAAGCACCTAGAAGACCTTCCCCATGTTTCTCCTCGAAGCAGAAAGGCCTGGCAATATCTACGGCCTCCTGATTACTGACCACATCCCACATCCCATCCGATGCCATAATTATAAACTCACAATCAGATAATATTTCAGTGATTGTGGTCTCTGGTTCAGCTGACATCAATTTTTTCATAAAGCCATCGCCTATTGCCCTTGATACAGCCGTCGGTCCAACTCGCGAAATGCCACTGTAATCAGTCACAGATCCACCCAATTGCTCTAAGCGTTTTCTCTCGTCCTCCCTCCCGGGTTTGTGATCACATGTCAGCGCTTCGGCTTCACTACAATCTCCATCTCTAGTTCTTCTACTAATAACTGCACGTGAATCCCCAGCATTGGAAACCACTAGGTTTCCATCTATAATGAGACCAGTTACACAAGTACTCCCACCAAAAACGCCCTGCTTCAAAAACTCCTCATCCGTTCTCAAATACCCTGCTCTAACTGCCTGCTCAAGGTTCTTCTTATTAAGAAGATCATGTTTATTAACAATGTCAATGTCCGATCCTGCAGCTATTTCTAATTGTTCTCCCATTGCCTGAAGCAGGGCATTCAAAATATTGTGTCCAATATTTTCAGCTGCAAAATCTGCTGCTTTCCAACCGCCATGACCATCAAATACACCAAAAAATGAGGCATTTACTTTCCTGAATTTAGAATTAGAATCTTCAGCTGGAAGAAGAATATTGACAGCCATGGCCTTCTGAGTGTCCTCCATTAATTTTCCTCTCCGAGAACCCTTTTTTGGATGAAACAGCATAATGAAAACACTTCACATTGATTTCTTCCGGAAGCTCCACGGCCTCCCGCGATGGCAGAGAAGTCAAGTGTTAAAATCCATGAGAGCAGAGGCACACAGGAATAACACACACAATAATTGATTGTATTGCACACACACATACGTACATATATAGTTGGACTCAGATCCAACCGATTCCATATTTGGAGGGAGTGGTTGAGAAGATATCTCAATAGCTCAACAAACCCAACCCAATCTACTAACAATTTACTAAAGTAAGCTTATTCTAACACCCTCCCTTAATGCTTACTTTACAAATTACAACACAACACAAAAGATTACAATACTAGAACTTTCATCTGTTTGTTGTCTGTCTGATCTGGTCTTCCTCAGCACTGAAACTCACTCTGCAATCACCCGGTTTCCGCTCTTTCTTCTCCACACATTCGAGCTTCCCACTTACACATTTAAAGTCAAAACGCTTCTCACCATCTTTGACACTCTTTGTAAAACCGACGCTTCTCAACCTCCCGAAGGACAGTCTGAATACTGAACCATTTTATGGATACAACTTCCATCTGTGAAATTCCCCCCCCGAAGAGCAAATTTCGACAGTAAGATAGGACAGTGATCTAGGTACAAAATATTTCACAACTGACCTCTTAACACAAAATAACCTATACTAATGCTCCCGGAGCACGACGGGTCACATCAACTTATAACAAACTTAGACATAATTAAATTAGTGATATGTTCTCACGCCGTGGAGAATCACTAATTTAAAATTATCCTAATATGTTCTGTATTTGGTTCTTTAAAATATAATTTTACAAATAAAATACAGTGCTACTACATCAATCTTACACAACACGTTGCATTGAAATCTAACACCACAATTTGAACTACAAAGGCTCCAAACAATGCTGTAATGAATCTTCCATGCTCTGTGCAAGTGAAATCTTTCCTCCTCTTAGATCATCTTCCGGCATCTCTTAAGATGAGTATCTCGCCCATATATATTTTGACCAACGAATTTCATGGTGATATCGCTACTTGAACTTCTGGCATAACCGATTGAATTCCAATGTGCAATAGAACAACCAAAAGCTTGCTTTGAAACGTTGCAGGTTTGAGCAGAAGTTGAATCTATTGAAAATCTGTAATTGAACGCTCTTGCCACAATATCCAGAGAGGACACAGCAACCACACATATAAATGACAAGCCCTTATTATCTTTCCAGTATAACTCCGTCCTTCCTTTGCTCGACCAATGGACAATTTCTTCTCGTAGATCAATGATCTTTCTCGGTGCGTTGAAAAGAGCATGGTCTTTAAATCGCTTTTCCCAGCAGGTGATGCTTGAATACATGGAGGTCAACACATCATTCATTATTCTCACATCCAGAAAAAATGAATTAGAATTCCATTGATAACTTTTCATTGGCATATAATTGCAGCGATTCCTTCTCTCACGAACACAGTCTTCTCTTTAATTTTCTGGCGACTCCAAATATGATTAACCCTTCACGGAGATCCCTTGCTTTCGTCTTGCACATGGCGATTAATCGCCCAGCATTGACCCTGTCACAAACAAACCAACAACACTCCAATCTCTGAAGTGGCAGCAGCTATTGATCTAATCAGACGGAACTCTAGCAATAATGAATGGCAGCGTTGGATGATAGCTTACACAACAGCACAACCTCACGACTTACACACACTAGCACAACCACTCTCAGCAACTAACAACACACAGAAAATTTAGAAATTCAAACAACAATATATATCTACTCTCCTACATATGTACAGAGAATATAAGCGATTACAGCTCTCACATTCTCCTGGCCTTCCCGTGAGGGAATCAAGCCAGACCAGGCTCTGATACCATGTTAAAATCCATGAGAGCAGAGGCACACAGAAATAACACACACAATAATTGATTGTATTGCACACACACATACGTACATATATAGTTGGACTCAGATCCAACCGATTCCATATTTGGAGGGAGTGGTGAGAAGATATCTCAACAGCTCAACAAACCCAACCCAATCTACTAACAATTTACTAAAGTAAGCTTATTCTAACATCAAGGGTTGGCCATACTGAAATATTATTTCTTCATGGGAATTATGATTCGGACTTAATAGGGATGGGATTGAGGATGAGGGCGAAGGAGATGATAATATCATTCCATGCAGAGACATGGATTCATAGGATGTTGAATCACCACCTCCTCCTGGAGTGACAATTGACATTGAAGAAGACGACGACGACATTGAGATCACGTCTTCTATTTCTCTTCTCTTCCTGATATGGTACGGATTTCACCTGAAGATACAGAGATAACCCAGAAAATAACCGTATATATATTTTTATTGATGTATAACTCTCAAACGGCTATTAGTCACAACTTATATATATTTATATATTTTGATGTGTAACTCTCAAACTACTTCGATTTGAATTTGAATCGGCTATTGGTATTCGTCAGCTGGGCTTTCTAACAAATAGTGAAGAAATTATGTGATGTCTACAAGTCCCCTTAGAATGTGGAGCACGAGGTATTCATTCTTGGTGTAAGCCTCTTCTAATGCCATATCCTAAGGCACCTAGCTAGTGAAGTTTAAGAAGTTGGGAAGATGAGAAGTGAAATTTAAGAAGTTGGTAAGTCTAGTTTTGTGAGGAGTTGAGGTGGTATGACAAGATGGTTGGGTGGTAGGTCTTGCACTCTTCTCCTTTGAAGTAATGATCAAAAGTAAAAGATAAACTATGAGATGAGGTCAACACATTTATAGTGTTGTGATCGAGCATTCCTCCATGGCAACCTGGAACTCACACACGAGGTTTCTCCTAGAGGAGGTCTTAGTTGTATCAAGCAAATGATCACATTTAAGTATTTACCTCTATATGCTCACATGATATCAAGTATAATACTTTAGTGGTTACTTGTAAATGGGTAGTCATGAAGTTTCCATGTGTACCTTTGAATCTTATCAACTTGATTGATCAAACCTGGAGCCTTGTCCTAAAGAATGAGTGTGCTTGCTTTTCTTCCAAGTCTCCTTCACTCAAGATGACGAGCGTTTTCTTCAACCTGTCTTTTGTACTAAGACAATATGCTATCTTGACAAAAGGTTGGGTTAGAGGATAAACTCTATGATCTCAAATTTTAATTCATCTAATACCTTGACTCAGATTTTGATCAAAGGTTAGAATGATGGTCATAGCTACAACATGCAACACTGATGAAAATAATGTCATAACAAATAGATGCATATCAGAATAATCACACCGAATGTGTTGGATCTTGAGATCCTTCTGAATCTATGGCAAGATATACCTTCTCTTGCAAATACCCTTTAAAGATTAACTCTTTAAACATGTGTGAGTACAAACCTCTGACGGCACTTGCAGGTAGAGGCACCATCTGGTAGAAACGGTAATGATCACCAACTCTTAAGAACTTCAAAGCTGACTCCAACTGGTACTACGACTGCCACTGCAAATGATACTGCAACTACAATTGATACTGCGTGCAAGTGCAACTGCAACTTAGGGTTTTATGAGGAAACCCTAATTTTTCAAACTTCAAATTTTTAAATTATGATTCTGGGATAGATGCACTGAGGTGAGGCCAGATTTCTAAAAATACAACTTTTATCACTTCAAACTTGATCATTTTCAAACTTCAAATTTTTAAATTATGATTCTCGGGATAGATGCACTAAGGTGAGGCGAGTAAGCTGGTGGAGTTAGATTTCTAAAAATACAACTTTTATCCCTTCAAACTTGATCAGCGGGTTTCTGAGCTAGTGCTTCTAGTTTTCTGGTACTCTAGTTTTCTGATACTTCTAGTACTTTGTGAAACTAGGGTTTCACTTTCTCGGAGATCTAGCCATTGAAAAGTTGCGATGAGGATGCCAAAGTGATCCTTGAGGAAGGGTGCACTTTTCTAGATGGTTTTGGGGCTGAAATACTTCATCAACAAAAAGCCCTAATTTGCATGTACGACAATAGTGACGTTTTTCCCTCTCTTATGAAAGATGCTCTCTTCACCTTAGCTCTGAAACCATGTTAAGGTTTAAGATATTATTAGAGTTATTTTCATTTTACTAGATAACAATAGCATAAGATATGATCACTGAGAAATACACAATCACAAGAGACACATCATTTATCCTGGGAAACCCTCATGGGGGAGAAAACCCAACAAAACTTATTTATTATAGATAGTCAATACAATGCCAAGAGATAAATCAAACAAATACATAAATTCCTCTCCCAAGAATTCACCTCTCTCTCTCTTTCTCTCTCTCTCTCTCTCTCTCTCTCTCTCTCTCTCTCCAACTGCAGCTCTGAAACTTGCTCCTCAAATGAACAAGTGAGTGTGTGTCTAAGTGAGGGGCTAGTCTCCTTATTTATAAAACTCCAGCACGTGTCGAGGTGTCTTTTCACTGGTAGGGCCGACTTCTCAATATGGGTGGTTATAACCACCTTTAATATATTCTAGGGCCGACTTCTTATTCTGCCTATTACATTTATGTTTTGACCAATCCGCAAAAGGAGATTTTGTCTTTTACAATAACCGACATGATCAATCTGCAATAGGGGATTGATCTAATGAATAATACAACAATAATAATTAGAATAAAATTTCCAGTTACATTATTTCAACAAAAAAATGTGTTGAAAGTTCACTGCTTGAAAATTACCAGGATCAAGACTATTTCTGAGATGATCCTAGGATGAGTCTAGTTAGATGATTTGATCTACTATATATGGGACCAATACTTATCTTCATGTGTTAATGCTAATTTCTAAAGGAGTTGGTTGAACTTCTACTATTAAGGAAAACACGACATCTCTTCATTGTTGTGGAACACCTCTACCATTTATAAAAAATTATATGTGATGTATTGTATTACCATTATTAAAGAGCGATCAGATGAATGAAGTAATTGTCAAACTTGGCCTAAAGGGTCCCCATAGAGTTTGGAGTCAAATATAGTATCATATTGCAAATAAGTGCCAAAAAGTCTATCTGATGTATTGTATTGCCATTATTAAAGAGAGATCAAATGAATGAAGTAAATGTGAAACTTGGCCTAAAGGGTCACCATAGGGTTTGGAGTCAAATATAATATCATCTTGCAAATAAGTGCCAAACATGTCATGTGAAGGTAACCATAAAAGACAAAGATTCTCCCTTTAGCATCCCTTAAGAGGTAATAATATCTACTTTGTATCTAATGGTAGACGGGAAACAAATATATAAGATACTGATTGATCTTAATTTTTTGGAGTGTGCATAATATATAAATCCTCTCCTTATAAGGAATATTATTACTACCAATCTAATGTTGGTGGGATCACATTGGTTACATTTGGTCAAATGAAAATCCTAGGCCATGATACTGATGTTGTTGCATGTATATTAGAATATTGGAGCAGATTCAACCACTAAAATAACCACTAAAATCTGGAGATTCAACAATCACTTGCAGAACTTAGAATATCTCATAATATGGAGCACTGGGTCACTGGAATTCAATAAAATTCAATAAGTGGGTAAGACAAGTTTTGTGAGGGTTGAGGTGGAGATGAGTGGGAGGTAGGTATTGTACTCTTCTTACCTAAAGTCAAATCTCTAAAGTGGTGAGTTATGGTAAGGTTAGAAGGGTAGGTTCAACCATGAGTGGGACTAAGAAACAATCCCATGACACCAAAGTCACGATAAGGATTGAGATCAGGTTGGCACAAAAATAGTTGGGCATCATGATCATCTTCCATTAGGATGGATATATTCATTTACTTGGTAGGGAGGAAGAAACATATGAAGAGGGATGAAATATAGTGTAGCTAGGGAGGTAATGGGGGACCAAAGGGCCCATAAGAGGAGGCCATTCTATGTAAGGTGGTCTAGGTCCACTATATTATTAAATAAATCCCACTATGGCACTTATATATATTTGTGTGAACATAATATATGTGAATGAAGGCTTTCTAGAAGGTTCCTTCTCTAGAATGTTCTTAGGTATTATTATATAAGGAAGGGATGAGAAATGTAATGAACAAAGTGAAGTCAATTGTTATTGTAGAAAGTAATAATTTCTTTAGGAGTGAATTCATTCCATAAGGAATAATATATGGTGTTACCCTACCTCAAGGGTTTGATCTGTTTCTTGTGTTGAGTATTTTGGTGAATAGCTAGATTTATTTCTGAATTTATATTTTTCAGATTTATTGAGGCACATAACAAGAAATAGAGAAAACCCTTGTGGTAGGGTAACATAGTGTATTATTCCTTATGGGAGGAATGGAAGGAATGCACTCCCAAGAAATACTTGCTTGCTACAATAACCATATTATTCACTATTCTCATTACATTTCTCATCCCTTCATTATATAATACTACCTAAGAACATTCTAGAGAATGAACCTTCTAGAAAACCTTCTCACATTGAATGGCCTCCACTATTATCACTATGGACCCGTCTCCCCCCCATTACCTCCCTAGCTACCCTAAATCCACACCTCTTCAAATGCTTTTTCCTCGAAGCATAGGAAGAAACCATACAATATGATTGGCTAAGAAATGTATCCAACTAGTACCAAGTACATGAATCCATCCATCCTAATGGAATATGAACATGTGGTACAACTGCTATTTTTCCACCCCGATCTTGAAACTTATCATGCCTTTGGTGCCATGGGATTTTTATTCTATCTTGAGATCTTCCCACTATGTTGACATTTATCCATACACCTCTTGATTGATTTCCTTTCTAGTGTCATGCCATTCCATAATAGTGTGTTGATGCTCATTCCCTTACCTAGATGAACCAAAATTATCCTCCTTTCTTTGGCCAAAGAAAGAGTCCTCATACAAAATGTTATGTGCCTCAATAAATTTGAAAGAAATACATCCATTTATTCACCAAAATAATCAACACAAGAAATAGATAAAACCCTTGAGGTAGGGTAACACCATATATTATTTCTCACAGAAAGAATGCACTCTTAAAGAAATCCTTGCTTGTTACAATACCAATTTACTTCACTATGACCATTACATTGTTCATCCCTTCCTTACATAATACTACCTAAGAACATTCTATAGAAAGAAGCTTCTAGAAATAAGTCTCACATTTATTATGTTCACACTAATATATCTAACTACCATAGTGGGAATTATCTAATAATATAGTGGACCTAGTCCACCTTATATTGAATGGACTCCGCTATTATAAGTACGGGCCCTTCAACCCTCCATTACTTCCCTATCTACACTACATTTCTTGTGTTAAGTATTTTGGTGAATGATTTGAGTTATTATTCTATCTTATACTTTCAAATTTATTGAGGCACATAACATGAATGCATTATACTTTAATGGTTGTCTGTGTACTGTTTAGAAAAGAGAACTTCATGCTAGTTATTGTTTGAGCTCGTTTAGTATGGATATGGTCTCCATGGGTCAATAAACTAGTCCAAAAACACTTCCCGCACATCCACTTGGTAGTTGGAAACCAATGACCCTCTTTTATAAGTCGTTTCTATTTATTTACAAGTTTCTAATTTTGTTTTAAGAGTCGTTGGGGGTTTTCTCTCACTCTTAGAGTCAATTTTCCTGCTACCTAGTGTCCACACTTTGCCGGTAAGTCATGCTTCACGTTCTCGACATTGTTGGGGAGTTTTCCTTTGCCCAAAAGTCATATATAGACCATACTTTGAAATATGTCGTATATGAACATTTATTATTTCCGAGACATTTTTCACTCTTATTGAATATCAAACTCGACTTCCAAACATTTTTTTTCTATGGGATACTAAAATCATCCCTAGATGTTTTTATTTTCCATGGGTTACCAAAATCATCCTCCAAACATTTTTCCAACTACTAGTTACCAAATTTAACTTTTAGAGGTTTTATGTTCATGGCTAGACGCCAAATTCACCCTCTGAGTTATTCTCTTCATTGTTGGTTGACCTGACTCATCCCTTAGCATTTTGGCTTCATCGTTTGTCATTTTCCTCTTCCTTATTTGGATGATGACAATTGTTGGTTGATCATAACTACCCTCTATTCGACTAGGGTGTGTATCGTCAACTTCCTTATCGTTTTTGGGTCAGCTCAACCTCTAGGTTGTAGAATTTCTTGTCTAGGTTTGACTTCTCGGTAGTCAACTTGGTTATCATTTGGTCAACTTAACTATTAGGCAATCAACTGGTCAATCTCCTGGTGATTTAGGCATCAAAATGTTAACTTAGGACTAAGTAGGCCTAAGTGCACTTATTTAATATGGATATATTAGATTTGATGTTAAAATGAAGATATGCATTGCATTTCACCCACACATTGATAGGGAAATAAAAGTAGTGAATAGGACTTCGGTATATTTTTTTTGAGGATATAATCATAATCATCCAAGGACTTTTAGGATGAAAATTTTGGTTACATTCAACATTCTTATAATAGTCGTTCTTCATATTCCTTTTAGCAAGTTTTGTTTTGAAATTTGTTTTAGATATTTCTCACCATTACCATTGGATGTTGTATATGAATAGATTGAAGTAGAGGCAATAACCTCAAGTGATACACTGAGGAACATATGCTTACAAGTTTATGAGAAATTGAAGAATTCTTAGGAAAAATACAAGGTTTAACATGGAAAACATCTTATTGAGAAGACCTTCCAAGTAGGAGACAAAGTTTGGTTTCACCTTATTAAGAAAATGTTATAATGACCAATGAGGAAAATCAAAACCCTAAGACATGAACCTTTTGAAACAATGGACAAGGTAGAAAACAATGTTTACCAACTTAGTGTTCCACCTTATACAACTATTTAATATAGAATAGACGTAGACAACTTCTATGAGATATTAATGGTTTGAGGAGAATGAAAAGGATGAATTTTTACCTTTTATAGAAGACTTGAAACTAGATGCACATGCATAATTATTAGAGGAAATAATTACACAAGAAAATAAGAATGATGAAGGGCAAAAAAAAAAAAAAGAACTTTAGTAGTTGAAATTAAAGGGCTAACTACCAATAGAGCCTAATTGTTTCCTCGTCTCCTTTAAAAATAAATATTTTGAAGAGCAAAAGCCTCACAAAAAGGGGAGGGATGATTCTACTTCTTTTTATTTATATATATTTTATTATTGATTTAATATTAATTTATTATTTGTTTTTATTTTAATAATAATTATGTTAAATAGATATACATAATTATATTTTTTTATTAATATACATTTTAATATATTTTGTTATTAATTTAATATTAATTGCTTATTTTTTTTACCATGAGTTATGTTATATGTACATTACAGCATCTTTGGACGCAATGAAATAATGATCAACTTACATATATCATTGATCAAAATAACCTAATAAAATTGAAAAATAAAATCCATGCGAAGAAAGTAGGTTCGACTCTATTTGTCTAGAAAAATTTGGCATATGCCCACGCCTTCCAACGTTGGATATGCCAAATACCATGTGGAGTGTGTTCGTTCTCTCCTTGGATCTGCTCCATACCATCGTTCTCTCCTTGGATCTGCTCAATACCACCATTGCTCGTCTGCTCAATACCATCGTTCTCTCCTTGGATATGCTCAATACCACCATTGCTCGTCTGCTCAATACCATCGTTTTCTCCTTGGATCTGCTCAATACCACCATTGCTCGTCTGCTCAATACCATCGTTCTCTCCTTGGATCTGCTCAATACCACCATTGCTCGTTTTTCCTTCCTTGCAAAAGTCTTGGAGCAGAATTATCATCACAGTTATATCATCCTTAGATTCTCTGGCTACCGCTACTTCTACAAGCTTTTTGCAAGCACCTAGAACACCCTCCCCATGCTTCTTCTCGAAGAAGAAAGGCCTGGCAATATCTACGGCCTCCTGATTAGTGACCACATCCCACATCCCATCTGATGCCATAATTATAAACTCACAATCAGATAATATCTCAGTGATTGTGGTCTCTGGTTCAGCTGACATCAATTTTTTCATAAAGCCATCGCCTATTGCCCTTGATACAGCCATCGGTCCAACTCGCGAAATGCCACTGTAATCAGTCACAGATCCACCCAATTTCTCTATGCGTTTTCGCTCGTCCTCCCTCCCGGGTTTGTGATCACATGTCAGGGCTTCGGCTTCACTACAATCTCCATCTCTAGTTCTTCTACTAATAACTGCACGTGAATCCCCAGCATTGGAAACCACTAGGTTTCCGTCTATAATGAGAGAAGTTACACAAGTACTCCCACCAAAAACGCCCTGCTTCAAAAACTCCTCATTCGTTCTCAAATACCCAGCTCTAACTGCCTGCTCAAGGTTCTTTTTATTAAGAAGATCATGTTTATTAACAATGTCAATGTCCGATCCTGCAACTATTTCTAATTGTTCTCCCATTGGCTGAAGCAGGGCGTTCAAAATATTGTGTCCAATATTTTCAGCTGCAAAATCTGCTGCTTTCCAACCGCCATGACCATCAAATACACCAAAAAATGAGGCCTTTACCTTCCTGAATTCAGAATTGGATTCTTCAGCTGGAAGAAGAATATTGACAGTCATGGCCTTGTGAGTGTCCTCCATTAATTTTTCTCTCCGAGGACCCTTTTTGGATGAAACAGCATAATGAAAACCCTCCACATTGGTTTCTTCTGGAAGCTCCACGGGCTCCCGCGATGGCAGAGGCGTCAAGGGATGGCCATACTGAAATATTATTTCTTCATGGGAAGAATGGTTCGGACTTAACGGGGATGAGAATGAAGGGGATTCATAGGATGCTGAATCACCACCTCCTCCTGCAGTGACAATTGACATAGAAGAAGACGACGACGACATTGAGAGCACGTCTTCTATTTCTCTGGTCAGGTGATATGGTCTGAGTATGTGCAGATTTCTCCTGAAGATACAGAGATAACCAGGAAAATAATTGAATAACTCCCTGTCCAACCTGCGTCACTCCTTGTTTGAGAGGCTCTGAGTCTCTTCCCGTATTGATGTATAACACTCAAACGGCTATTAGCCACGACTTATATATATTTATATATTCTGATGTTTAACTCTCAAACGACTTGAATTTGAATTTGAATCGGTTCTTGCTATTCGTCGGTTCTTTCTAACAAATAGTGAAGCTATTAAGTGACTAATAGCCGTTTGAGTGGAATTAGATAAAATTCAATAAGTGCGTAAGACAAGTTTTGTGACGGTTGAGGTGGTATTACGCGATCGTTGGAGTTACGTGTCGTACTCTTCTTACCGAAAGTTAAATTTCTAGAGTGTTGTGTGTTAAATTTGTTGGCATGAGTCTAAGAGTTATATGGTAGCTAGTTAGATTTGAACTTGCTCAAAATTCTTACTTAGGTAATCCGTAGGAGTTACCATAAGAGAGTTACCAATTCTTAGAGTTTTTTTTTTTTTTTTAAAGACATGTTTTGTGAGAAATTGTGAATTTTAGTGTAAGTGGTGACATTTGATATGTGTGAATGGTAAGGTTGTTGGTTGAGTTTGTAGTAGTGAAGGCAATATTGTATATATCTCTTGAATAAATTTACTATTTAATGGAGAGTTTGCATGAAGTTTTCTATCATTGTTATTAAAGAGAGGTGAAAAGAATGAAGCAATCAAGCAATTTGATATAGAGGTCTCCGTAGAATATGGAGCAAAAGAAATGTTCTATTTTAATATGAACTTTTAACACATTTTTTGGGGCCTTCCCATGTGTTTTTAGAGGCTCTAATGCCGACTAGTTAGGAATCTCACTTAGTCTTCAAATTCTCTTTCTAATGAGCTAAATACGATTTAAACATGGAGGAATGAGAAAACATTATCAAACTAATAAAGCTCCCTGTGTTTATGGATAACTTAGATTTGTTCAACTCAATATGCACAATCAATGCTCTATTTTAATTGGGCCCGACAAGAACGTGTGCACATTCCAAGAATGTGTGCTTGTTGAGAACCCTATGTGGCATCCTAGGTGGCAGTTTGGGATTTGTTGAGCGAGTGACATTAGAACACGAGTGTGTTCTCAAGAATGTGTATGTGTTCTTGCGTGAGTGCATTCTTTCTCACCCCATTTCCTTCTCATGTGTTTTTAGAGGCTCTAATGCCCACTATCTAGGAATATGGCCCAGTCTTCAAATTATATTTCTAATGAGCTAAATAAGACCTAAACAATGAGCAATGAGAAAACATTATCAAACTAATAAGGCTCCTCATGTTTATGGATAACTTAGCTTTGTTCAACTCAATGTGCACAATCAATGCTCTATTTTACATCTTTTATAGCTTATTGGAAAGAAAATTTATAGACTAAATCTAATGCCCAACCATTAGGTATTCAAACCTCAAAAACGCTTGGGAAGGACCAAAAAAGTGTTAAAAGTTCACGACTTGAAAACAGTGTCAAGACTATTTTTGAGATGATTATGAGATGATTCTAGTTAGACGATTTGATCTACTTTATATGGGAGTAATACTTATCTTCATGTGTTAATGCTAAGCTCCAAAGGTGTTAGTTGAACTTGTAGTATTAAGAGAAACACTGTATCTCTTCATTATTGCAGAACATCTCTACCATTTATAAAAAAAATCTATGTAATGTTTTATATTGATGTTTTGTGTTTCCATTATTAAAGAGACCAAATGAATGAAATAATCATGAAACTTAGCTTAAAAGGTGCCCATAGAGTTTGGAGTCAAAGGTAGTATCTCCCTTTAACATCCCTTAAAAGGAAATAATATCTACTTTGATCTAATTGTAGATGGGGTACACATATATTAGATACTCATTGATCTTAAATTTTTGGAGTGTACATAATATGGAAATCCTCTCCTTATAAGGAATATGATGACTAGTTCCATTCTAATGTCGGTGGGATCACATTGGCTACAGTTGGTTGAATGAATATCTTAGGATATTATAAGGAATATGATGACTAGTCCCATTTTAATGTCGGTGGGATCACATTGGCTACAGTTGGTTGAATGAATATCTTAGGATATGATATCGATGGTATACTAGTGAAACAATAGTATCAATGTTGTTGATATATACATCTAAAAATAATACTATATGAATACTTATAAAGATTAAAACATTATAAGGCTAAGTTAGGATTAAGTAGCTTGAGGGGGTGTCCACGTTGTTTGAACTAATTTCTTATAGATTTCTAATTTCATGGTTCAATTTTTCTTTTAAAGTTCGGGAGGAGAATTCAAAAAGTACTTATAGGGAGGAAGGAATATGATCTATAAGAATAATTACATGGCCGTTGGTCATGTAACGACGGTCAGGTCTCGGGCTCGAACCCGAACATGGCCGTTGCTCGCTATTTGATTAACCGTTCCGAGCCAAGCTCACCACCTTTTAAGGTCGTGGGTGCGGCGTAGTGGTAAGGTTGGTCATGTAACGACGGTCAGGTCTCGAGCTCGAACCCGAACATGGTCGTTGCTCGTTGTTTGATTAACCGTTCTGAGCCAAGCTCACCACCTTTTGTAGAGCACCTGAGTGGGCCCAATGGTTAAGAACATGTGTTATCTCCGGGGAGGTCACAAGTTCAAAACCCGCGGGGGGTAGGGATGCTCATATTGGCCCGTTGTGACAAGGCTGGAAGGGTAGATGACCCCTGGGATAGAGGTTTCACTCCGGTGGGGCCTCGGGACGTCTCGGCCCCTGCTGAGTCACAAGTTATTGGTATATCTGGCTTGCAGGCTGTTGGATATACTCTTGGGAGGTTGTTGTTCCCATGGTTAAAAAAAAAAGAATAATTACATGCAACACATTTTCTATAAACCCTTTTCATGATGACAAGAGACCTTTCATTAAAATAAGAAAAAGATTGAGTGGTTTATAGTCATTGATTGACTTTGTCAAGAACCTTTCATGTATATTAAGGGTAAATAAGCTTAGAGATAAGTTTGTTATTCACTCTATTGTCTTGATTTTACTCCAAACTAAACATTATTAGAGAATTGTACTCTTAGATTTATAATTAACATAAACACTCTATGTTCAAAGAGATTTTTCCTCCATCAAGATGTTCTTTATGTAAACTTCATGTATTATATTTATAATTAATATAAATACTCTATTTTCATTAATATAAATACTCTATGGTTTTTTCCTCCATCGAGTTCTTCCTTCTATAAGCCTCGTGTCTTATTTCTTGTGGCGTGCTCTTTATAATATAATTAATATTTATGACAAAATTAATTAATTAATTAGAGGCCTATTTTGAAGTAACTTCTACATATTATGCTACTTTATTTCGGTTATGTTGTGTTTTGATGTTGTTTATCCTATTATTGAGTATTATGAATTTTTAGTCGGTTTATTTTGATACCGTTAATGTAATAAATGTTATTTTCAATAATAAATGACTTACTAATAGATTTGATAGACAATATTTATCTAGATATATCATTCCAATAAACACTTAGGGGTGGATTTTCATTAAATTTACCAAGGCTTCTTCGTAGCTATGAAATATAAACAAAATTGTATAATGAAATACCTAAACTAGTCCAACATATATATCAGCTTGCACAAAAATTCAAAGGGTATAATGGAGAAATTATAAATCAGGTAAAATAGAATAGTTATTGTAATTTTGTGTTCTATATATATATATATATATATATATATATATATATATATACTATAAGAAAAAATTTCATACATTGTGAGAAATTTTCTCACAATCAAAATAAATATTATTTATCCTCTTACTAAATTCTAAATATAATCTCATGTAACCACTTGATTGTCCCTTACATATTCCACATATACTCACTCATTAACATGGCCATTAGCATGATCCACATGAGTATCACAAAAAAAGTGGGAGTTATATATCCAACCAATCCTACAATATCGCATATAAATATTCTTGATTCTTTAACATATAGTGATACCATAAGAAAAAATTTCATACATTGTGAGAAATTTTCTCACAATCAAAATAAATATTACTTATCCTCTTACTAAATTCCAAATATAATCTCATGTAACCACTTGATTGTCCCTTACATATCCCACATACACTCACTCATTAACATGGCCATTAGCATGATCCACATGAGTATCACACAAAAAGTGGTAGTTACATCTCCAACCAATCCTACGATATCGCATATAAATATTCTTGATTCTTTAACTTTGAGAGTTTTGGGGGAAAGTCTGTATAAAAGCTTCAATTGTGAGTATTTTTATCACATCAAGTATTGGTTGTTGTTGTGGGGTGGACTATATGCATGAAAAAGGGACTTGGATTCCCTAAGAATAAATGAATCCCCACCGCATACATATCCAAAGATCATGTACACGTATATTTTTTTGTAATCATTAGGTGGACAAGATCAACAATTGCTACAAAAAATACCACATGAAACTAGGGGGTACAATGAAACCTTGATGAAGAAGAAAGAATGGTAGCCATTGAATAAAATGGAATTGAAATTTAAAAATAAGATACAAAATGAATCTTGGAGACCCAAGTATCATGAGTTAGAGTAATTGGAAGACACTAGATTAGATTCTTCTTATGAATTATCAAATGTATCACATGGCCATCTAAAGAAAATCAATGAGAAACACACAAAGAGACATGATATTAAAGATACACTGATATATCCAAGAACAAGAGGGAAAATGGAGGAAACTCTAACCATCAAAATAATATTTCAAAAGATTTGATATATGATGACTAGTTGAAGGCCCCTTATATACCTTCTTGGTTCAATATATTTTCAACTAGTTGTACATCCTACTTGGGTGTGTTACCCCTTCACATCTAGGGGTAACTAGAGGATATTTTTTCTCCTATGATTCATATCATAGAAAATAGTCCCACATAGTACATCCATGGTTCTCCATAGATAGTTGATTGACAATGCTTCCCACATTATACTCAATTGACTCTCATTTGATGATTATGGTGCCAAACATTAAATGAGGTACCATGTTTCATTGCTCCACATTAAGTGTTAATGCCTTATGTATTTAATATGAAAGCAATGATCATTGGTTAAGTTAGACAACGGATCATGATACTCTAAAT
This sequence comes from Picea sitchensis, assembly GCA_010110895.2. NCBI lineage: Eukaryota > Viridiplantae > Streptophyta > Pinopsida > Pinales > Pinaceae > Picea > Picea sitchensis. The sequence continues at coordinate 63,710 of SNQJ01S0001997.1, read as the reverse complement.
GTGTTCCTTTTGCATTGTTTCACCTTGGTGGTCATCATCATCTCCTATATAAGTACTGTCACTCTTGGGTGGAGTTCTACTACTAAGGGGATTTGATAGGGGTAGAATGTCTATATCTCGATCCATACATAACATTCTTCATCTTTCTCAACTATGTTGTCCCCGCTTTCCAGTTTTTGGTTATATGCCAAGAATATAGGTTCATGTTTCATAATCCCATGGGAAGAAGGAGACTGAATTCTCAAGGTTGATGTATCTTGATATATAAAAAAAGGAAAAAATAAATATGATAAACTCAAAATGCAAAGCAAAAGAAAAGATAAATAACCAAAAGAAATGAAGCATGGGAAATGTCCCTTTACTATGAGGCCATCACCCCAAGTCTTATGAGACTGAATATTTGTGGATGTTGGAATTGATGAACCTTTTGTTATAAAAAAGTAATGTATGTATTTTTGTTATTAAATAAAATGGATGGTGTTGCATAATTGTTGGAAGGGATTTCCATGGTAGATCATGATGCATGACACATACGGTGAAGGGAACCAACAATAGTTGAGATGACCCTCACCATACCAGTACCTTACTAGATTTAAATTATTCAGACCAATAACAATCCTCTGAACCATAAATAAATTACCAGCCAGGTTGGTAGTTGGGAAGCCCTCCTCAAGAGTCAATGAGGAGATGGGAAGAGTACCCATCTAAAAGGCTTCCTGACTTGACCATGAAATGGGGATTCATACCCATGAAATATTGTCGAGGAAGGCAATAAAAGAAGGGATTTCATGGGCAGAAGGGGATTACGAAGAGGATGAGTTGGGAGACCAATTTATAAGAGAGAAGAGAAAGTGAAGCTCTTGGGGGTTATAAGGATAACTAAACAACAAGCTTTCTCTGGGTGCATGATTTTGCTGGAAGTTTTTTTAGTCCAAGCTGATAAACAGGGATGCAGAAAGATGGGTGATTGAGGAAGCACTTGTTGTAGGCTCCCTTTATTGGTGAAAATAAAACTAATCGCCAAGTTATTGTGGGAAGAGCAGAGTGGCCTCCGTCCTTGACTTTCGCTGAACAAGAAATAAGAGTCTCTCTCAAGGCATCATGATCTAGATAAGGGGTGGCCAGCAGTAAATCCGTCTAGGAGGTTATGTGCCTATAGTTGGGTGGAAATGGGCACCCCTCTCAGTAGTTGCTTCACTACCTTGTTTCTTGATAAGTATTTTTATACCTCGTGTGTTGGAATTAAAATGAGCAGTTGGATGTCTGTGTTTATGACTAAAAAATGGATTGTTTAATTAATATTGGAAATGCTTATTGTTCTTCTATGA
>SNQJ01S0001997.1:47035-62332 GCA_010110895.2 Picea sitchensis | reverse complement strand
CGCTGAACAAGAAATCAGAGTCTCTCTCAAGGCATCATGATCTAGATAAGGGGTGGCCAGCAGTAAATCCGTCTAGGAGGTTATGTGCCTATAGTTGGGTGGAAATGGGCACCCCTCTCAGTAGTTGCTTCACTACCTTGTTTATTGATAAGTATTTTTATACCTCGTGTGTTGGAATTAAAATGAGCAGTTGGATGTCTGTGTTTATGACTAAAAAATGGATTGTTTAATTAATATTGGAAATGCTTATTGTTCTTCTATGAACCTCTACGTATGAATCATTTATGATTTCCTATTCTTAGCAGCAAGAGAATTATTTAGATATGGGTCATCAAACGAATTTAGGAATACGTTTATGGTTTCTATGTGGGTGGGAAAATCCTTAAGGTAATTTTCGCAAGGGTTGACTCTGCAATGTAAGAGTTGGGGCAAACTTTGTCGGAATACTTCAGTCCCAATGATCCTTCAAAATTACCTTTCCCTATTTTAGAACCCAAGTTCTGAGAATGTAAGGCGCTTCCTTCAAACCATTCATCCAAGTGACCACGGGCTCATGCCCATGACCTTAACCAAATATGGTCTAGGAGTTATGAGTGTAGCCCCTGGATCTTGACAAAGCTCCATATGATTGGGACCTAGGAACCCTTCGCTAGGTGTGAAAGGAGCTAAGCTATTTTGTCTTTGGAACTACGGGAGTTCGGAGCTCCGGGATGATATGAATTTACAACCCTCAGAACCAACCGAAGGCAACCTACTGGTGCAGTTACCGGTGAGGTTGATCAACATCTGGTGGTTTCTTTAACTGTGATCGTGGGATCTATCCCACCGTTAAACCCTGACCCACTAATCAGTCGTGAAGTAACACAAGTTGTAGATCTGGGGATGCTTAGGGATCTTCCCTGTTCATTGGATCTACGTCACGGTCATTCCACAGTTGACCATTCAAGGAGAAAGGGAGTGTTAAGTGGGTGGAACCCCTGAATGCCAAACACGTGAAGTGAAGAGAACCGTAGATCCATGGACACTTCGGTATCTCCCATGACCATTGTAACACGAGTCGTAGATCTAGGGATGCTTAGGGATATTCCCTATTCATTGGATCTACGTCGCGGTCATTCCACAGTTGACCATTCGAGGAGAAAGGGAGTGTTAAGTGGGTGGAACCCCTGAATGCCAAACTCATGAAGTGAAGAGAACCGTATATCCATGGACACTTCAAGATCTCCCATGACCATTGTATCTACATCATGGTCAGTCTGTTGTTGACCACTACGGGAGAAAGGGAGTCTTAAAAAAGTAGAACCCTCGAACACCTAAGTTGTGAAGCGATGAGGACCATTGATCAGAGGACTCCTCAGGATCCCTCTTGACCATTGGATCTAGACCGTGGTTAGATCGACGCTGACCACTCTGAGAGTAAAAAGGAAACTAGATGGAAATACCCTTTGAATTTCGAAGTCACAAAGCAACGAAGGTCGTAGATCTATGGATCTACATGGACCTATCTCGACCCTAAGATAAAAGGGGCATTGGGAGGTTGTTGGCAGGAGTTTAGGCTTCATATATCTAGGCGTTATCATAGGTAGGAGAGGCTAGAGACTCTCGAACGCTACCATAGTGACATGGCATGTTGATGTTACCTAAGGTTACATGGACCCATGTTCGGCATGCCACGTGTCACCTCGATTCATTTTTTTTACAGGACTTATATGCCATTTGTAATGTGACATGTGTCACCCATTGATGGGGCCACATGTCATATCTGCCCTATGCCACGTGTCGATACCCTGGCATATGCTCACTTGGCCTAACAGTTGGTGGAATACCTCGGGGCACTAGGAGTTCAGGACTTTGGAAAACCTGGGAAACTAGGATGTTGGGGTCAACTGGTTGAAGGTCCAGACCTACCTGTCCCTGCCTCTATGTTGAATGTGCCACCGCATGTAAGTGTGGGCCTTCGGGACTTCAGGTTTCAGAACTCCGAAATTTTAGGTGTGGCATATTGGATAAGCCAAAAGGGTCGAAAGCCAGAGCCACGTGGCATGATTATGGGGCTTCGGGACTTCGGAGGATACGTGAGTAGAAAACAAAAGGTGGCATTCAACACCGAATTGTCGACCATCAAAATACCTTAATCATATGTGTTAAACAAGGACGGAGTTACGTTGTTGGATTTAATGGTGGATGGATTTCCACCATAGATGCAGGAGCATTGGGGAAAAATAATACTTTGGGGAACTTGGGATGGTAAAAATGAGACGAACCCACTTGGGTGCCACGTGGCCCTTGACCAATAATTCCTAAAGATCTTTGGGAGGGTGTAACTCCCAATCTAGAACTCAGATTCGAGCATGGTAGCAATTGTTAGAAATATCGTGACAAGCAGAAGAAGATGGAGATCCCAGGAAGGGGATTCGATATGATTAAGGAAATAAACATTTTGATGCCCCATCCCTTAAAAGGGTACTTAGGGGTTGGGTGTGTTACAAAGTGGTGAGAGGGAAACAACACTTGGCCTGCTTGGGCTCATGAACAAGTTGCATAAAAAATATTATTAAATAAATTTTAAGAGTAACACCCTATATTACCCCATTCATAAGAATCTTATTTAAACCTCTATTGAAGAGAGGAATGAAACCTTATGTTGTTATCACATGTTTTGCAAATTTGAACTCTGTGTTGCTAGTGTTCCAAATAAACAAGTTGACTTCACTTTGCAAATTGTGTGTGTTGTTCATAATCTAGTATATAATTAACTAACAAATTTTTTTTTATCAACACTCAAGCAGTCAGTGGAAAGCGGGAAAACTACAACATAAAGAATGGTGACACACCATGAGTTGGAGGAAATCTCCCACAATAGAGAAGAAGAATCTAATGAGATAAGGGCAAGGGAAACCCCTCCATATTTGGATGAAACCGTAAGAAGCCTCATGGAAGAATTACAGAGTTGTAAGGATGACAATGAAAGGATGATAAAAGAATAGGAAAAGAAAACTAAAATTAACACAGTCCTAATGCAAATCATATGAAATATACAAAAGCAGTTGCAACATGGACCAGCAACCAGTCATGTTGAAAGACATCATACTAAGAAAACTCAAAGTCCACCTGAGATACGAAATCATGGTCCTTAAAATGGACACACAAGGAGGAGCACCTCAAAGAAGGCCCAACATGGAGCCAAGAGACACTCAATAGAAGAATCCTCTCGTGAGGAAACTGACAAATCCAAGGAATTTTCTAGTATTGAGACTAGTTCCCATTCCCAGAAGAGAAGAAAGAATATAAAACATTCCAAGAGCCATGACCTTGAAGAGTTTAAGAAATCCAAACCACCCACTTTTGATGGAGAGATTAAAAACGAGGAAGAAGTAGAAGTTTGGCTACTCAGCTTGAAGAAGTACTTCAGATTCCATGACTACTCTGAAAACTTAAAGGCTCGAACAACCATTTTCAACTTGAATGGAAAGGCCTCCATTTGGTGGGAGGACCTTATAAATGTGAAAGGAATCCATGAGAAGGACTTGTCATGGAAACAATTTGAGAAATACTTCTAGAATAAGTATATGTCGGAAAAATAATTTGATGGGGAGACCAAGGAGTTATATCAGAACTCAAGCTAGGAAAACTCACAATAGATGAATATATCAACAAATTTCTTGAGATGATAAGGTGTGTTCCCTACATAAAATATGAAAAGGTAAATATGCAACGATTTATTAGTGGACTGCCTCAATCCTTCCGAGACAGAATTGAATTTTATGAACCAAAGACTTTAGAAGGCACTATCTGGAAGGTAAGGTATTGCTATGAGAAATTCAAGAATAAGGAAGAACCTCATGAGGACTGGAAGAAGAAAAGGAATTTGGGATTCAAAAGGAAGGGATTTAAATCCTCAATATTTAAGAACCATGGGAAAAGTTCTAAGATGAGCCTTCCTACTAAAAGTGTATATCATAAAGATTTCCCATATCATAGTGGTAATAAACCCTTTGGAGTAGCCCCAAGTAAGACTGATAACACAAAGAGAGAACCCTTAAAATGTTGGGGTTGTGGAGAAGAACATCTGCTAAGGGATTGTCCACATAGGCAATAGAACAATAGGACGGTCTACAATGTCCAAGAGGCTACCACAATCAATGATGTGTCTAGGAGCATGCCACAAATTTATGCAGCCTTGGATAATAGACAAGTTGGCCACCAAGCTTTAGTGGTGAAGATGGAAGGTATGATTGCCAACCAACTAGTTTCCATTTTAATTGACCCTGGTTCTAATCTGAGTTATGTTTCCCCTCAAATTGTCGAGAAATGTAAATTGCAACAATTAAAACATGTCTAATCATGGCTGGTACAACTAGCCACTGGAACCAAAATAAAGGTAAGAGAGGTCATACCATCATGCCAATTCATTATGAATGGATTACCCACCCAGGCAACCCTAAACATGCTCCCTTTAGGATTCTATGAACTATTGATTGGCATGGACTGGCTGGTTGCCCATAAAACCAAGTTGGATTGTTACAATAAAACTTTAGAGTGTGAAGATGAAGAAGGGAGAAAAATCACCCTACAGGGAATTCAAAAGCATGTCTCAGTGAGACAAATATCAACCCTTCAAGTGAAGAAGTATTGCAATACAAGTGCTAAACTCTGTTAAGAGAAAAAAAAACAAGCCTAGATGATCCGGATTTTATGAGAAAAACAAAATAACTACAGATTATTAACAGGTGCTTAACACAAAATAACAGAGATACAGTAAAACTGGTTTTCTATTCAATAAGGAAATAAGATGAAACTATAAAATGCAGCGGAAACAAGCTTGCTGGAATGGTGGTGGCTTATCTCTGAGAAGAGATGTGATGGCTGCAGTCATTCAAAATATGATGATTACAATGAGGCTCTGAAGAAATTTTTATAATAAATAGGAATTCAAAAAACCATAGACATCCAAAAACCTTACCCTATGAGATGAAGCGCCAAAAGTCATGTGGGCCTCGTCTGGGTAAGTTAGTACATCAACTTCCTGGGGTCGTAACTTTCGCATACGATCTTCGTTTTAGGCATATGATAGCCTGTTGGAAAGGTATCATAGAGGAGATTAATTTTGGGGGATCAATCATTTTTTGGATATCATTGAGAATATTGATCCCAAAAAACCTTCATTTAGACCCTCAAAATGGCCCCAGAATTAAAACTGCTAAAAATAGTAAATTGTCAAAATTGTCAGAAAACTGTTTTGATCCAGTTGGAAAAGGTGGGTGGCCACTTATATCCACCTGGATCAATCCTCCTTCCTTATGAATCAATGGTCTCCATTTCGTTGAGTTCCCCCATTAGATGAGGAAATTTTTGCTGAATTTGGCCCTAGGTGAGCCACTTGCCTTGGTGCAAGAGCTACCCTGCTTTGATGACTCGATAAAGATAGATCATTTGTTGTCGAGTTCCCTTGATCTGTGTGTCCAAAATATGATCGATGGATGCCTATCGTATGCAGTCAGGGTTGATATCTATTGGTGTCAGTTGCTCTGCTACGTCTAAGGTGTCCAATAATGGTGGGAAATAAGGGCGAAGGAGATCCACGTTGAACACTGGGTTCAGGCCAAGGAAAGGAGGAATGTTGAGCTCAAAAGCATTATCCCCCATGACCTTGGTGATGGTGTACGACCCATAATAGAGTGGTCGAATCTTTTTATGGGGTCATGTAAGGTGTTCTTTCCACAAGTGCAACCAAACTTTGACGCCCACGCGAAATTTATGTGGCACTCGATGTTGATCATGGCATTGCTTGTACTTGTCATTGGACTTTTGTAGGATATCCTGAACCTGTTGGTGGATGTGCTAGATTCTCTCAATGAACCAAGTGGCTTTGTCAGCTTCACTTGGAGCAGGATATGAGTCGGTCGAGGTGACCGCAAGGGGAAGTGCAACATCTATGGGACCCAATGGTTGGAATCCCAACCCCACCTAAAAGGGGTTGTGGTCGGTTGAGCTATGCAAGGCTCGGTTGTAGCTATGTTGGACATAGGGAAGGCTCTCATCCCATGTGCGAGGGTGCTTTGAATTATACATTCTAAGGATATGCACAATCATTCGATTGATGACCTCATTTTGGCCATTTGTCTAGGGGTGGAAGGTCGTGGATTTGGTGAGCTTGGTGTCCAGTAGTGACTAGAGGCTCGACCAGAATGTGATGAGAAATTGAATGTCCTGATCTAAGACAATGGTTTGTGGGATTCCAATATGTACCTAGACTCATTCAAACAAGATCTTGGTAGTGGCCTCTGTTGTGATGTTCTTCTTGCAGGAAACCATAATCGCCATCTTAGAAAAGTGATCAACAACCACAAAAACATAGTCATTTCCCTGCTTGGTGGACAAGAGGCCCGACATGTAGTCCCTTGAGATGGATTCCCATGGCTTGTGAGGAGTAGGAAGAGGGGTTTACATTCCATGTTTCTTAGTGGTCGGTTTGGCAATAGCGCAGGCAGTACAAGACCTGATATACTAAGAGTCCTAGACTCATATACAACATGACATTTCCATTAATAAGGTTGTCCCAAAAGAACATCAAAAACTTCGAGAGGAGAAAAATCACACAATACCTTGTCTTTGAAGGGCTTGATGTTGTATGACAGTCGGTACTATTGGCTGATGTGGAGATCTCTTCCTTGGTGGAGCCATCCAATGGTGTAGGGTTGTTGGTGCGGTGTTGTCGGCAGGGCCAGCCACTTGACGACCTCTGCTAAGATGAGGTTCTTCTATCTATCGCTATCCATGATGAAGTGCAGCAGGGTACCTTTTACCCACATCTTTGAATGGAAGAGGTTTTCTCCTTCTTCTGGCTTGTCTGGTTCACAAGGCTACAGCTTGGTGGTAGCAACGGTGGCATTGGGTTCTACGTCAATGATTCGTCTTCCCCACTTTGGTTCTATCTCAGGGCCTTAACCCACATCTGATTCAGAGGCTTTCACTTCAGCCACCAGTGACTGCTTTGAGTGGCATTCAGTAGTGTTATTCCAAGGGATCTTATGGAAGTCACACCACTTCCAAGTATCTTTATTTGTCTTTCCGGTGTCCTTCTTTTCTTGCAGCTTGGATTGGCTATCCTGATACTGTCCATTTTTCCTTATCATTTGTTTTGTTGGTTGGAGTCGCCCTTTCTTGGATTTTTTTGTGAGGGGTTCCTAGACCCAAATTGTCGTGTCTTTTGTTTGAGCTTCTACTCGATTTTGATGACATATCAGTAGGTTGCGCCCAAAGATGAGATGTACAAAAATTCCATTTTGGTCTGGATGTATCTATGCAGAGCATCGCGATACTTTAGCACCATATGTCACACTGAATCTTTGATACCCAGCTTGGTGTGCAAGGTATGAAATATAGTTGTGAAATCTGGCACTGCTTGGTCTCTTTCTTGTTGCAGTGTGGTCCATTTGGTATACAAGTCGTCATTACTTCTGACAGGGTAGTATTGTTCCTTAATAGCATCCCTAAAGGATTCCCAGGTGGCTATGAATGTAAATAATGAGGGTTCCTTTGTTTCCTTTTTCTCACAGAAATTTTCCCACCAATATTTGACATGGGGAACGGCTTTGAGGAGTGCAAAAGTAGTATTTTCTCTATTCGAAAAGTTATGGAAAAAAAAATACCCTTCTAGTATATTCAACCACTTGTCTATAGCATGAAATAGACCCCTCCCTAGACCCATAGGTCGGGATCTGCACAGGATCTTTTCTTTTCGGCCCCTGAGAACTCGACCGGCTCTTCTATTTCCCTTTCGGGAAATCTACACACAACAACACCTTGAGGGGATTCCTCCCTTATTTCAGGATATCGGATTTCATGATTTTGCAAATCCCTTGGTTGAGCGCCTTACCTGTTTGACCTCCGAAACCTGAAATACTTAAACAGATGACCCTTCCTGATGTCAATTTTGGCTTTTCGGCTTTCGCGAATTTGGGAGTTGTGATGTTGTGCAACTCTACTACTCGATTCCCAAAGTCCCGAAACCCGAATTATCGAAATCCCCAAATCCCCCTTTTAAGGATATCAACGGATGTGAACTTTCCCTTAATCTAATGGTCAGCGCTATTTCGTGTACCGAGAATTTGATATGCCAAAGCTCGAACCTTGTGTCCTCTCCACATTTCGATCTCCGAAATCCTGAAATTCTGAAATGGTACTTCACCTCGTTGTTTCACAAACTCGACGGGAAGTCTCCTGTCCTTCCACATGTCACCTCCTCTTCATTTCAGGTTTTCTCCCATGTTGTGTCCCGATCTCTCTCCCTCGAGACTTTCGAAACCCCGAACTCCGAAGTTCTGAAAACTTAAGCTTGTTTCTCCTTGTTGTTTTCCACAAATCTCAACAAGAAGACTCCTATCCTTCCACGTGTCGCCTTCTCCTTGTTTCAGATTTTCTCCTCTACTTTATTCTGATCTCTATCCCTCGAGACTTTCGAAATCCCGAACTCCAACCTTCCACTTCTCCTCTCTACACTGATGAGAATCCTTTCAGACTTCGGGTACTTGATGTGTCAAGACCCAAACTTGCAACTCGGACTTCCAAAGTCCGAAACTCCAAAATCATCTAACGGCCCTGGAAATCTTGATCAACGGTTGACGTTAATCTAGGATATCCAAAGGATGGCTCTATCTTGACCGTTATCCCTCTCACAGCTTCCAGAGATCCAACGATCACCGTTGTTTCAAGATTCCTCCTCGAAGAATTTCGACCATCCAAACTTTTCCTCAAAGAACTTCTTCTCTAAGTCAGTTCAGTAATCCTCCTCACTATCACTTGGCCTCTACATGATGACCAAAACCCCTCTTCTTCTCTTCACACCTTGAATACGCTAATTCTCCCGAGTTTCCTTTCACTAACTCAAGCCTCCTAAAAGACTTTTGCATGCACTCCTTGCGACACTTCCCCAAATACGTCTAAGTATTTGAGTTCTTTTGACTCTGTGCAACTCCTTGTGACAGTAGTCTTCAACTCTCTCTTTGGTTGATAAGTTCTTAACTTCCAACCAGCCTGCGCACACCTTGCACGACTTATGTGCCTAACTTGCACTTCTACGGGAAATGAGAACAACGGTATCCCTCCTAAGCTTTCAGAGATGAACTCTAAACCCGTCAACACACTCCTTGCGGATGCTCCACTGCACTCCTTGCAGGAACTTTGACTCAAGAAGAGAAATAATTGAAACTCATTTCCTTACTCTCTCAGACATCAAATACCCAACATGAAATCATACATACATAGCATAAAAGCAAATGTACAACAGAAAGAGTTAAACAACCATGAGCATAGCATTCAACATGTATACACAGAAAGCATTAGAACACAATGAGTCTTAATCAAAGCTTCATATATTAATCTCAGAACTTCTGTACATGGGCTCTTCTACACAACTCTCGCTTCTTCTCTTCTCTATGCTCTCTTTAATTGATAGTGTTAATGTTACAAATGATACAATATGAGGGTGTCTATATTCGGTTTTCCCTCCTATGATCTAAACTGTCTAATCTACATTTAAATCCACCTACTCACATTAATTATGTATAAATGCCTTCACCTACTACAGATGAGAGCAACTGCTCAAGATCTGTTTACAATTTCTAAGTGTGCTTCCTCTTAACTATTACATTAATGTTTCAAAACATTTCAAAAAATGTGTGCTGGTGCTTTCCAGCTGTCTTCCATCTTCGCGCTTGCTTGCTGCTTACGATGCTTGCGATGCTCCTGCATCATACTCCCTCGCTTGAAAAATTTCATGAACTCCTTTTCATGAGCTCTTGCACTGTCTGCCCATGCTTCTGAATTTATGTTTCATTCTCCCAATTGGCATCTTCCACTGGATGTCCCTTCCATTTGACCAAGTATTCGAAATATTCTTTTCTCCTAGTCCTCTTGTTGACTCTCTTGTCAAGTATTCTCTCCATCTGTGGCTTTTCAGCTATAGGCATTTGTTTATCCCACTGAACCTCTGTCTGTTCACTGTCTTCTCCTGCTTCTCCAGCTTTGTAAGGGTACAAATCTGAGATGTTGAATATCGATGAAATTCCGATCCCATCGGGTAATTCAATCTCATATGCATTTGCCCCAAATTTCCTTATGATCCTGCATGGTCCAATTTTCTTCATCTTCAGTTTGTTATATGTTCCCCTTGGAAACCTTTCCTTCCTCAGATGTGCAAGAATCAGATCACCAACTTCAAATTGAAGTTCTCTCCTATGTTGATCTGCTCTATGCTTATATGCTTGGCTCAAGTTTTGCAATCGCTCCTTCACTTGGATGTGAAGTTCTTTCATTGCTTTTGCGAAATCTTCTGCACTAGCACTTCTAGTTTCATTCTGCTATGAATCTTTCAATTCAGAAACTCCTCTTAGCTACATTCCATAAACAATCTAAAATGGACTCTGCCTTGTGCTTCTATTGATCGAATCATTATAAGAAAATTCTGCCACTAGCAGAATGTGATCCCACTGACTGTGGTGTTCAGTCACTAGGCTCCTTAGTAAATCTCCCAAGATTCTGTTCACAACTTTTGTTTGCCCATCTGTCTGAGAATGATAAGATGATCTAAATGAAAAAATCATCCCTAGATTCTTCCATAAAGTCCTCCAGAAATGTCCCATGAACTTGGTGTCTCGATATGAAACTATACTCCTTGGTAAGCCATGAAGTCTGACAACTTCTTTGAAAAACAGGTTCGAAATGTGAGTTGCGTCGGTGGTTTTCTGACATGGTATAAAGTGTTCCATTTTCGAAAATTTGTCCACTACCACAAAGATTGAATCAAACCCTCTTTGTGTTCTTGGCAATCCCAACACAAAATCCATGCTTACTGCATCCCACGACCTCTTTGGTATGGGTAACGACTGATATAATCCTGTGTTTTGTTTCCTTCCCTTTATGTGCTGACAAATTCTACATCTGTCCAAAAACCTTTTGACATCTTCTCTCATCCCTGGCCAAAAATATGAGCCATTCAACTTCGAGAATGTCTTATCATGATCGAAATGTCCGACCAACCCTCCACTATGTTTTTCTTTCAGTAGATTCTCCCTCATGGAGCATTTTGGAATACATAACTGATTACCTCTGAATAATAATCCATCCAGGATCATATATTCAATCCATTGACTTCTATCCTTGAGAACTAGATTCTCAGATGCCTCATACACCTCTTTGAAATATGGATCATCTCTGTACATATCCTTGAGGTTATCAAAACCCAAAGTTTTGACTCTGAACTCCTGCACCAGTAAACATTTCCTGCTCAAAGCATCAACAACTTTGTTAGCAGTTCCTGAAATATGTTTAATTACAAAAGTAAAATTATGCATGTATTCAACCCATTTTGTATGCTTCTGGTTCAATTTATCCTGCTGAGTTACAAATTGTAAGGCATGACTATCACTATACAAAACGAACTCTTTAGGGATCAAGTAGTGCTTCCACTTTTTCAGTGCTTGTATGACTGCATAAAATTCTTTGTCATATGTGGAGTAATTAACCTTTTCCTCATTCAGTTTCTCACTAAAGTATGCGATTGGCTTGTCATCTTGACTCAAAACTGCTTCAATTGCAAAGCCACTAGCATCACACCTGACCTGAAACGTCTTACTGAAATTTGGCAACACCAAAATTGGATGTTCAGTAATCTTCCTCTTTAACAAATTGAAGATTTTCTCTACTTCTTCTATCCAGTGAAAAGATTTATGTCTTTTCTTCACTGTGTCCATCATTGGTGTGCTAATTCCACTAAAATTCCTGATGAGTTTCCGATAGAAACTAGCCAATCCATGAAAACTTTGAACTTCAAAGATACTCTTTGGTGATGGCCAATTCTTAATCACCTCCACTTTATCTGGATCCACCTTCAACTTATCTACAGAAATAACAAAACCCAAATAAATGAGCTCTGTCTTCATGAATAAGGATTTCTTCATATTTATCAGCAACTTCTCTTGTTGTAGCCTCTTCATCACTGTAGCCAAATGTTTCAGATTCTCTGCCTCTGTTTTACTGAAAATCAGTATGTCATCAAGATACACAATGACAAATTTTTCGATGAAATCCTTCAAGACTTCATTCATCAATCTCATGAAGGTACTTGGCACGTTTGTTAAGCCAAACAGCATAACAAGCCATTCATACAACCCTTCGTTAGTCTTGAAGGTTGTCTTCCATTCATCACCTTATCTCATACGAATTTGATGATAACCAATTTTCAAATCAATCTTCTAAAAAAAAATTGCTCCACTCAAACAATCCATCAAATCGTCCATCCTTGGAAATGGAAATCTATACCTGATGGTAATCTTGTTAATTTCTCTTGAGTCTATACACATCCTCCAGCCTCCATATTTCTTTGGGCTGAGCACTGTCAAAACAACACATGGACTCAAGCTTTCTCTAACCAACCCTTTGTCCATTAAATCCTGGACCTGTCTTTTGACCTCTTCATTCTCCTGTGACGTCAATCTGTACACTTCTTTGTTTGGTAAATCGGCTCCAAGTATAAGATCAATAGGATGACTTATACTTCTAATCAGTGGCAACAAACGAGGTAGTTCGTCCTCTACTATATCAACAAATTCCTCTAGTAACTTCTGGATTTCCTCTGGTAAATCATACACCCTCGTATTGGTTAAAACAATTCTAGGCTTTCTAACCACGATGAATTGTGGATATTTCTTCTTCTTAACCTCGTTAAGAAGTTCCTTCCCACTCATGAGAAGTACAGTGTTGCTTACTTCAGGTTTCACCTCTTTGTCCTTAATCGACAACAACAAGTGAGTTTTCCCATTCTTATCTAGGGTGTATGTGTTCTTTCTCCCATCATGAACCACATTCCTGTCATATTACCACGGTCTACCCAGCAATAGATGACACACATCCATGGGAATGACGTCACACAATATCTTATCGTTATATCCTCCTATTTTAAATTCAACTAAACATTGTTTAGTGACATTTACCTAATGTCCTTTTTGTAGCCATGAAACTCTGTATGGACTTGGATGTTCAATAGTCTCCAGCTCCAGCTTTTCTACAATCTCCGTAGAAACGAGATTGTCCGTGCTACCACTGTCCACGATGACCTTGCATACCCTGTCTTTGGTCTTGCAAGCAGTTTGAAAAAGACTGTTCCTTTGCACTGGATTCTCCGCCTCCTTTTCTGGCATTAGGACAACCTTCCTCATCACCAGTGATCTTTTGCCTTCAGCATCCCCTGATTCAACATTCCGCCTTTGTGCTTCAGCAATGTGATTCTCACCACCTTCTTTCTTCTTATCTGGACATTCATAAGATTTGTGTCCATTCTTTCTGCATGTGAAGCATTTTATTACTCCACCTCTGCCTCTTCCTCTTCCTCTAGCGCAAGGAAAAGTGTTATTATCAGCATACTGTCCTCTCTGTTCGGCATACTTCCCTCTCTATGAGCTTCCACCTCTCTCAGTTTGAGGTTGAGGTTTCTTCCACTCTTCCTTAGGCTTCTGATTCCTATCTTGGACAACTATTTTGCCTCTGGACTGACTTCTACCTCGTCCTCTTTGACCCTTCTTTCGGCTCATCTTCTCTTCATCCTTTAGAGCCATCTGATAAGCATCTTCCACCATTCAGATGGTCATCATGCTCATCTCATCTTGAATGTCGTATCTCAGACCATTCATGTACCTAGCAACCTTTTCATCATCACTTTTGAGATGACCTGCTCTAATGTTCAGTTTGTAGAACTCTTCAGTATACTCTTTTACTGACATCATCTTTTGTCTCAAATTCTGCATTCTTCAAAACAGAGTAATTTGCTAATCCCTGGGAATGAATTTCACCTTCATCTTTGCGACCATTCTATCCCAACTCTTGATTTTCTGCTTACCTTTGCAGCGTCTGTCAGCTTGTAGTTCATCCCACCACAATGTTGCATGTTCTTTAAGTCTTGTGACATCATGTTTGACCTTTTTTTCTTCCTCGACATCTTCATAGTCAAAATACGTATCTAGAGCTCTAATCTAGTCTAGAAGCTCTTCAACATCCAGGTTTCCCTCATATACTGGAATGCCCATTTTTTCCCTGGAACCCATCCTTGCAATAGCCTTGAGTAGGCGTTCATTTGCTGCATCCTCTGCTGCAACTTCTTTTCCTTCATGTTCGGCTTCATTTTCACTTTCAGAATCAATGAGATCCCCAGCACCGACTGCGCGCCTCTGTGATATTTCCATAGCATCCATCCTATCACGTAAGTCACGCACATCTCTTGCCTCTAGTGGATCATGTAATTGTCTTCCCCTTCTTCTTGGCATTTCCCTTTCCTCTTGTGGATCGGGTGTTTGTCTGTTTCTTCTTCTCAGTGGCATGGCTGTAAAATTCCTCCTTTCCCTGCTACAGAAAGCAAAGAAATTTTTCCTATGCTCTGATACCAAACTTGACACAGACCCCTCCCTAGACCCACAGGTTAGGATCCACACAGGATCTTTTCTTTTCGGCCCCTGAGAGCTCGACTGGCTCTTCTATTTCCCTTTCGGGAAATCTACCCACAACACCTTGAGGGAATTCCTCCCTTGTTTCGGGATATCAGATTTCACGATTTTGCGAATCCCTTGGTCGAGCGTCTTACCTCTTCAACCTCCGAAACCCGAAATACTTAAACACTTGACCCTTCCTGATGTCAATTTCAGCTTTTCATCTTTCACGAATTCGAGAGTTGCAATGTCGTGCAACTCTACTCCTCAATTCCCAAAATCCTGAAATCCCCCTTTTAAGGAGATCAACGACTGTGAACTTTCCCTTGATCCAACGATCAGTGCTATTTCACGTACTGGGAGTTCGATATGCCAAAGCTCGAACCTTGTGTCCTCTCCACCTTTTGGTCTCCGAAATCCCAAAATTCCAAAATGGTACTTCACATCGTTGTTTCACAAACTCGAAGGGAAGTCTCCTGTCCTTCCACGTGTCACCTCCTCTTCATTTCGGGTTTTCTCCCCTATTGTGTCCCGATCTGTCTCCCTCAAGACTTCCAAAACCCTGAACTCTGAAGTTCTGAAAACTTAAGCTTGTTTCTCCTTGTTGTTTTCCACAAACCTCGACAAGAAGCCTCCTGTCATTCCACATGTTGCCTTCTCCTTGTTTCGGATTTTCTCCTCTACTATATCCTGATCTCTATCCCTCGAGATTTCCAAAATCCCGAATTCCGACCTTCCACTTCTTCGCTCTACACTGATGAGAATCCTTTCGGACTTCGGTACTTGATGTGTCAAGACCCAAACTTGCAACTCGGACTTC